>QPMI01000624.1:20000-22500 GCA_004431415.1 Cyanophora paradoxa
AGTATTTCTTCGGTGCAAGTATTCCCGCCCAGACGAGCTGGTTTTTGCAGGAGTTTCTTGCTAGAGACGTTTTGAGATATCGTTACGCATCGCGCATCCATACAAACCTCTCAACTTTCCCAGGTGCTAAGAAAGCAACCTAGTCCAATTGGAGTTCTGACTCTTTTCAGAGCCATCCTGGATATGGACGTTCCTTGGGTTACACAACCTTAGTAAACTAAGCGCTGCTTTACCCGGAACACTCCATTTCCAAATGTATACGCCCCAATGGGGAGAGCTAATGCTCAAAAGCACTCACAAGCACACCAGCTTTGTCCGCAGACTCTACCAGCGTTACGTGGATGCTTATCCGCTCCTGTGCTGTCTGCACAGTTGCTTCATGTAGATGCTTCCCAAACATTTAGCCAGGAGCGGCGTGTACAGGTTGCATGCACAGGGCACCCCTTGAGACAGCTTTGGGGGGGCTTCTGGCCCTCAGGCCTGCCTTTTTCAACCCCCCCTGCCCCCCCTCACCCCCCACATGCCCCCTGCTTATTTTAACGACCTTGTGGAGCCTATATGTCTCTACTTCCACTCACCTAGTTAGCCCTAATTAACAATATCACCTCCAATGCTTGCTGGAATGCAGCTCTGCGCTGCGTTTCAGCACTACTTTCTTTGCACGGGCTCCATTGAAGTGACTTAATCATTCAATTGCCACTTATAAAGCAGATTAAGTATCCTTGACTTCATATATGATTGCCGGCATAGCTATATAGTGAGTGAGGCTTCATGAGTCTTCATGAGTTGTCATGAGTCAGATGATGCTAGGCCAACGTGTACCGAGGCCTCCGCATGGAGATTGCTCATCTGGCGACATTGGGTCACAAACCAATGCATGCTACAAGGAACCAGACTCATTTAAGCAAAAGGGTGTTGCGAGATTGGTCACTGGATGCTCAACAGTTGCTGAACCCAGCTCGCCGCTTTGACCGGGTTCATGATCATGAGATCAAGATCACACTTCACAGCTCATGTTCATTGCCGGCTTCAGACAGGTAGCGCGTTTGAGCATATACACTGTGCATGCTTATCCTTACCCTCGAGACACAATTGGTTCATGCAGCGATGCGGAGCAACACCTGCAGCTGAAGACGTGATCATGAGCACAGCTTTAGATGCCCCTGCCGGAGAGTGCACTGTAGCATGGACGCCACCCCCTCTCTAGCGACGGCCCTCGCGGCTAGCTAGCTATAGAGCTTGCATCAAGCTCTAGAGCTAAGCATAGACGGCTGCAGGGACCGCACAGTAGGCGGGAAGCAGCTGCGTGCCAAGATGCAGGCTGCGAGGAGGGCCGCACCCAATGAAACAGCGCGAGCCCCACTGCGAGCTGCCTGCGCGCTGACCTGCACAGCGCATGACATGAGAGGCGGCAAACCCCCGCTTGCCCCATTGAATCACACATGCACCCCGCCCGGCCGCGCACGGATAGCCCCCCCTTATTATGGTTCCGTCCCCTCCCCCCTCCCCCTCTGCGCCCCTTCTGCCGCCGTCTTTGCCCCGCGGCCCCCCCCTCCCCCGCCCGTCCAGCACCCTCTACCCCTCTCCCCTCCCCCCCGCCTCTCTCCCGCCGCTTTCCCTCTTCTCCCTCTCTGTCTCCGCTCTTCCCCCCACGCCTGCATCTCCCTCCCCGTGCGCGCACCGTGGGTGCACGTGTGCAGTCTCCAGATACCTGTACCCCCCTTCCCCTCCCCGCCCTGCGCACGTTGAGCTCCGGTAACCCCCGCCTGACGCTGTACCCCCCTCCACTCCCCCCCACCCCCGTCATCTGACGCTGCTTTTGTCGCCTGACCGCGTCGACGTCAACTGACTTGCCCTGTCAACTGACGGCCTCCAGTCACCTGACTAGCTATGGGCCACCTGACTGCAGCCAGCTGACCCCTTCGCCCTCTCTTGTTTCACCCCTCCCTCCCACTGCTCTCATGTCAAACCTTGCATTTCACACACGTCGCTGTGCAGAAACTCAAGCCTGGCTGTGCCTGCGTCTAGCTAGTCCCTAAAACGAAGTGCGGCTTAGCTCAGCCTACTGCAGACCCCCTTGCGGCTTAGTCTACTGCCCCGCCGGGACCGCTTGTGCACAGAGACAGGCCTAGACAAGCTCACAGTTAGCGTAACCCTAACCCTAACCCTAACCCTAGCCCTAACCCTAACCCTAGCCCCCTCCCCCCCGCCTAATGCACTAGCTGCAGGGCTAGTATATGTCTTATATGTAAATATAATATCGATTATAAGCCCAGTTATAGCCGGGAGCAAGCTGGATCTATTTGCAAAGGCTAACCCTAACCCTAACCCTAACCCTAACCCTAACCCTAACCCTAACCCTAGCCCCCCCCCACCCGCCCCAGAATGGCTGTGCACTTATGTTATTGAAAATGTCTTAAAGGCTTATAGAAGTGTTAGTATGGACGAATGGCTCCTGTATACCTGATATGCATGGCCGGCGAGGCCTCTAACCTTTAGA
>QPMI01000625.1:0-129998 GCA_004431415.1 Cyanophora paradoxa
TGCAGCCGCCGCCGCGCTGCCGCTGCCACCGCCGCCGGCCAGCGGAGGGCGGGCGCCGCGGCCGCGGCCGCTTCTTGGCGGCTGGCGGGCGTCGGACGGGGCGGGCGGAAGGTCTCAGGGGCGGTGCGGACCGGTGCCTTGGGTGCGGGCTTCTTCTTGGGGGCGCTCTCCTCGAAGTCGCTGCCGTCGTCGAGCTCCTCCTCGCTGCCGCTCTCCTCGTCGCTCCCCGCCTTCTTCGCCGCTGGCTTGCGGGGCTTGGCCGCCGGCTTGCGGGCCTTGGCGGCGCCGGCCTTGGGCTTGGGGGCCTTGGCGCCGCGCTCGTGCTCCTCGCGCTCGTAGGCGTCGTGGGCCTCGAGGAAGGCGTCGAGGTCGGCCTCCCACATCGCCGCCTCGGGCGTCGCCTCCAGCTCCGCCAGCTCCTTCTCGTTCCGCGCCTGCCCGCCCCTTCAGCGCCCCCAACCCCGAGCCCGGCGCGGCGCCGGCGCGCGCCTTCTCGTTGAGGAGCTCCTGCACGCGCTCGAAGGTGAGCGTCCACAGCGGCATCGAGAGGAGTAGTCGTACGCCGACCGCTGCGCTCCCGCAGCCCCGCATCACGCCCCGCGGCGGCGCGGCGCGGGGCGGGGCGCGGACCGTGGCGGCGGCGGGGGCCTCCTTCTCCTTGCGGCGGGAGGCCGGGAGGAGGTCGTCGTCGCTGCTCGTCCGCCTCGCGCTTCTTCTTCTTCTCCGCGCTCTCGATGGGGTCGTACTTGCGCGCCTGCAGCTCCGCCAGCAGCTCCGCCCGCTTCCGGTTCGAGACGACGAGCTCGCCGCGCACGACCTGGCGCCGCCTCGGCGGGGGCGGGGGGCGGGAGGGTGGGGGCGGGGGCGCGCACCTCGAGGATGAAGCGGACCTTGTTGGAGAGGCGGACCTGCTGCTCGCGGAGGCGGGCGAGGAGGAGGGCCTTGCGCTTGTGGTAGTACTCGAGGCGCAGCGGGTAGAAGTCGCGGAGGACGTCGAGCGCGCCGAGCCGTACTTCTTCAGCTTCCGTCCGCGCCCCACAGGTGCATGTTGTTCGTCGAGATGCTGTCCACCAGCTTGAACTTCTTCTCCAGCGCCGCCGCCTTCTGCTCCTCCGTGGTGGCGCCGGCGAGGCGGCCGCCATCTGCTCCTCGGTCATGTGGACGACGAAGTGGACGTGGTGTCCGTGTGGTGCTCCTTGAAGTCCTTGATCCAGACGCCCTGCTTGGCGTCGTCCCCCGTGATGGCCTCTCGAGCACCGAGGCCTTGTACTTCTGCGTCCACACCCCGACGGGCAGCTCGGTGATCTCCACCGTCGTCGCGCTCGTCTGCGTCACCCGCCCGTGCACCGTGTAGCCCTTCGCCGTCGGCGGATGTCCCCGTGAAGCCGCGGTACCACGGGTGCAGCGGCAGCAGCTCCTCCTCGGGCGCATCGGCCCCAGGCGCATCATCCGCCGCAGGTTCTCGACGAGGTCGCGCGGGTTGTAGCGCGGCACAGACGTGCTCCAGCCCGTGCCGATGCCTCCGCGCCGTTGACGAGGACGAGGGGGAGGATCGGCATGTACCAGTGGGGCTCGATGGACTGCCCGTCCTCCGTGTTGAACTTGAGAGGCGGTCGTCGGCCTCGACGAAGAGCGTCCGCGTCGTCGCGCCAGGCGCGTCGAAGATGTAACGCGGGCTCGCCGCGTCGTCGCCACCCTGCCAGCCCCCTCAGCCGGCGCCGGCAGCGGCGGCGCTGGGCGTGGCGAGCCATCAGGCGGGTGCCGAAGGTGCCGGACGGTGGAGGAGGTTGACGTTGTTGGAGCCGACGAAGTTCTGCGCGAGCCTGCGCCGGCGTGAGCGGGGCCGACGGCTGCGGAAAACGCGGGCGCTTGATCATGGTGTCCATGAGGGAGACCTCGCCGTGGTGGTAGGCGGAGTGCTCGAGATGTAGCCGGCGAGCTGCGCCACCTTGACATCCTCTCGCAACCGCCGCTTGAAGCACGCGAAGAGGATCTTCCGCTGGCCCGGCTTGAGCCCGTCCACCATCGACGGATCGAGCGCACGTTGTCCGCCTGCCGCCGGCTCGCGCGGGGCCGGCGAGCGAGGCGCGGGCGGCGCGCCTGGGAGAAGAGGATGAGCTCCTTATCGACGAACTCCTTCAGGGCAGCTGCGAGCGGTTGCCGTGTCGAGGAAGGTCCCCGGCTGCGCCGGCGTCGGAGGCGGCGCGGCAGGGCCGGGGCGGGGCGGCGGACGGCGCAGTTGAGAGCCACTTCTTGCGCTCGTCGACGCGCTTGGAGGAGAAGGCGAGCTCGATGGCCTCGTCGTCGTGCGGCCGGTGTGCGCGAACTCGATCCGGTGCTGCCCCAGGTCCGCAAAGTACTCCTCGCCTCCGCCGCCGTGTTTGTGCCAGACCTGCCTCCCCGTCAGGTCCTGCGGCACGAAGGGCGGGGCGGGGCGGGGGCGGGCCCTTGTAGTACTTGACGGACCAGCCGCGGGAGGCGGGGCTGTCCCGCCACTTCTCGTACTCCGGCATCGTGTAGAACGCGATCGTCTCCTTACCCTTGTGCGCCTGCGACGAGGCCTCAGGGGCCGGCCCGGGGGCCGGTCGCGGCGCGGGGAGGCCGGGCTCGCCTTCACGATGGGGGTGATGAACTCGCAGAGGAAGCCCGGGATCTTGAGGAGGGAGGGCCACTGAGAGTGGATGAAGTTGATGAGGAGGCCCTTGATGTGCGACCCGTCGTGGTCCTGGTCCGTCATGATCATCAGGTGCCCGTACCGCAGCGACCGCGTGTCCTCGTAGTTCTTCCCGTGCTGGAAGCCCATGATCTGCGCTCCTCCGTCAGCCCCGCCCGCCCCCGCCCGCCCCCGCCGCGGCGCTCGCCTTGCGGATGGCGTCGATCTCCTTGTTCTCGGAGAGCTGCTTGAACGTCGCCTCGCGCACGTTCAGCAGCTTGCCGCGGAGCGGGAAGACGCCGTAGCTGCGGGGCCGCGTGAGGAGAGAGGGGCGGGGGCCGAGGGCGGGGCGGACCGGTCGCGGCCGACGACGGAGAGCCGGCGACGGCGAGGCCTTGGCGGAGTCTCCCTCCGTGAGGATCAGCGTGCACTGGTCCGCGTTCCGCCCCCCGCGTCGTTCGCGTCGTCCAACTGCTCCCGCGTCGGCACCGGGGGCGAGCCGGCCGCGCGCGGCGCTCGGCGGGCGGACCTTGTCGATTCCGACGAGGCGCTGCTTCTTCGTGCCGTCCTTCTTCTTAAGGGCGTTGCTCTGCTTGAATTTGGCGAACTCCATGAGCTGGTCACGATTCCGGACTTCATCACTGCGCCCGGCCGTCACGCGCGGGCCGCCCCGCCCGGTCCCTCTGCCCGCGCACCCTTCTTGATGATGTCTTCGCTGAGCTCGCACTTGGAGCCGAACGAGCTCGCCTGCGGTGGCGGGCGGGGTGAGCGCCCACGTTGAGCGGGCAAGGGGCGGCGGACCTTGAGGGTCATGTTCTCCTTGGTCTGCGAGTCGAACGCGGGGTTCTCAATGAGGCAGTTGATGAAGACGAAGAGGTAGTTCTTAACCTGCGCGCGCCACCCGCGTCAGGAGCGGGCGAGCGCGGCGCGAGCGCGGCGCGCACTTGGTGGTTCTTGAGCTGGATGCCCTTGACCTTCTTGTTGACGGCCTCGAGGAGCTTGCCGGTGACTTGGTCGGAGACGTAGTTGACGTGGGTGCCGCCCTTGCTGGTGCTGATGCTGTTGACGAAGCTGACCTGCTGGAACTGGCCGTCCGAGACGGCGACGCAGACCTCCCAGCGGTCGTTGACCTTCTCGTAGAAGCGCGGCTGCTCGCCCTTGTCGCCCTTGAAGTAGAGACTGACGTAGTCCTTGAAGCCCTTCACGGAGATGCGCGTACCGTTGAGGAAGACCTTGCAGCTCGACGTGCCCGCCACGTCGTACACGCGCTTCGTGAAGAGAGCCACAATGTCGTCGTCCAGGCCCTCCATGTGGAAGCGCCGCAGGTCCGGCACGAACGAGATCGACGTCCAGTTGTCCGACGCCTTGCAAGATTTGATCTCCGGCTCCCCGCGGTCCTGCATGTTGTTCCGGAACACCTGCCGGTAACGCCGCCCGCGGCCGCCGTCGGCCGTCTCGACGATGAACTCGCGCGAGTAGATGTTCGTGAGCTTCGCGCCGTATCCGTTGCGCCCGCCGACGACCTTCTTCTCGTTGTCGTCGTAGTTGCTGGAAGTCAGCAGGTGCCCGAAGATCATCTCAGGAATGTAAATCTGCTCCTCCTTGTGGATCTCGACGGGGATGCCCGACCCGTTGTTCCAGACGCTGATGCGGTTGTTCTCACGATCGATCTCAACTTTGATCGTGTCCATGTTCGCGTCGCGCTGCTTGTGGTCTGCAGCGTTAACGAGGATCTCGTCGAAGATCTTGAAGAGCCCCGGCGAGAAGGTCACAGGCCTGAACACCATGCCCTTGTCTCCGTCAAAGACCCAGAGCGGCAGCGACTGCTTCTCTGTGGACCCAATGTACGTGTCGGGCCGCAGGAGGATGTGCTCAAGCTGCGACTTCTTCTGATAGATCTGCTCCAGCGTGCGCCCGCCATCGTTGCCGCCCGCAACGCCAAGAGCTTTCTTCGTAGTAGCCATTCTGCTTACCTGCGTGCTGCGGGCGCTCCTCGCTCGCCTGCGCGGAACATGAGACCGCGCAAGCTCTCCAGACGCGGAACGCCGCCGGAAGGCGGTGCAAGCGGATGCTGGGGAGCGCCGCACCTGCTTGTCAGTCCAAACGCGGCCGCGCTCGCCGCCGCCGGACTGCGACCGTTGTTGGAAGACACGTACCCTGAGTTCGTCCCCCCTCGTCCGAAATACTATACCCACACACTCTCTGCGCCGCCTGCGCGACAACAACCGGCTCTCCGGCAGGGCTCTCCGGCAGGGCCACGTGCTCCGGTGCCTGCGGCGCCAGCTCCAAACCATAAAGTAGCTATTCAGCGATTCAGGCGCCACGGTGCTAGCTTCCACGGTCCACGAATCGAGCGGGGGCTAGGCCCAGCTGGGGATGCGCCGGGCCGGCAACGCGGACCGGCTCGCGCCGCCCCCGACCCCGCCTCCCGGCCCGCTCGTGCGAGCACCGTTTGCGACGGAGGCGGACGAGCTTGAGCGCGTCAGCCTCCCGCGCAACCACGGTGAGGCTGCTGAGGGTTCGGTTGCTTGTGTGCGCGTCGATCTGGGCCGCTGCGCAGGTCCCGGAGACGCCCGTACGCGGGGAAGGGCGAGCCGCGGCAGCCGCACCGGGCCCGACGATGAGGACTACTGCTACAAGGCCCCGTCGAGCTCCGGGGGCGCGTCGCTGTACGCTCGGCCTGCGCGGAGCGGGCAGGAGCAGGCGATGGTGGCGAGGCCGGGGAGCCGGGGCGGCCGCTCGGCGAGCTTCGCGGAGGACGAGCCGCTGTACCGCCAGCCGCGAGAGCGCGTGGCACGGGACGGACCGGAGCCGGCCCAGACGCGAGAGGAGCGCCTGCGGGAACGGCAGGCCCGGCGCACCGCCGTCCCCACCCCCTCGCAATCGACATGTGCGCGGGCGCCCCGCCGCAGCCGCGCCCGCGCGCCCACAAATGGTCGTATCCACAGCATCGATGGGGTCGTCGCGGCGAGTGAGCGCCCTGAGGAGGAGCGTGATCGACGTCAGGCGACGGGGCGACGGGGAGGAGGTCGAGGAGGGGTCCCCCGAGGGCGGCGTCCGCTGGCGCGAGGAGGAGGAAGAAGAGGAGGAGGAGCCCGAGCGGGCGCCCTCCCGGGCCTCGTCCCGGGCCGAGCGAAGGCGGGAGGAGAAAGCGGGCGGGGCGCCCTGGTTCCCGTTCGGGAAGGGCGGGGGCGGGGCGGGGGCGCCGCTGCGGGACGAGGAGGGGGAGGCGGTGGCGGACCTGAAGGGGCTGCGCGGCCGGAGCATCACGCGGCACGACGAGGAGGAGGACCCCGATGAGAGCCTCCTCCGCACCCGTTCCGCCCGCCGCTACCGCGCCGATCTCCAACGCCAGATTCGCGAGAAGCAGGAGCGCGCCGCCCGCCAGAAGCAGGTACGCCTCCGCCCGCCCCGCCCTGCGAGGCGGCGGCGAGCGGGGCGGCGGCAGGAGGAGCGCGAAGACGACGCGCGGCGAGAGCGGCAGCTCGCCGACGAGCAGCGCGCCATCGCCGCGCGCGCCGCCGCCGAGAAGGTCCGCCCGCTTCGGCCCGGCCCGGCCCGCCCCGCCCGGCCCCTGACCGCCCGGCAGGCGCGGGAGGAGGCGGCAACCCACCGGCGGCGGGAGCGGGGCCGGCGGCGAGGCCGGCGCCTTCGTCGCCGGCGGCGGCAGGGGACGAGGCGCGGAGGGGCGCGGAGGCGGAGCGGGGAGGGCGCGGGGGCGAGGAGCGGGAGCGCGGCCCTGCACGCGGCGCGCACGCCGCCACGCGGGCAACCCCGGAAGATCGCGAGGAGGAGGAGGAGGAGGAGGAGGAGGAGCGGGGCCGGGGCCGAGGCCGGGGCCGGGGCGGGGGCGGGGGCGGGGGCGGGGGAGGGTCGGAGGCGGTGGCGCTGCGGCGGAAGCTGGAGCGCTTGGAGGAGAGCATTCTGGGGACGAACGCGATGCTGAGCGTGCGATGCCCGTGCGGCTCCGCCCTCCGCATCCGCGTCATCGCCTCGGCGCTCGAGGAGGACGGTGCCCCACCCGCCCGCCCCGCCCCCGCCCGCCACCGCGCCCCGACCAAGGCCGCCGCCGCAACGCAGGCACCGTGCGGTGGAGCGCCAGCGTCGTGGGCGGCGTCACGTAGCGCCACCAATCTGCTCCCCACTACAGCTAGGCTTGCCCCAAGTAGCTTACTTGAGTTTTCGTTCAGACTCCCTGTTCAATATTCAAACTGCACTAGATCGCTATCTGGCCTGCACTATCGATAACAGTAGACTAGCTGCAGCGGAGCGATCCGAGGAGGAAAGGAGCGAGAGGGGAGAAGGCGGCGATAGGGTTGGTGTCGGGGCGCGGGCTAGGAGACGCGGGCGACGGGGGGCGTGGGGGGCAGGATGGGCTGCGCGGCGGCCGTCGCGAGGACGGAGGAGGCGACGGTGCCGCGAAGGTAGGCGTTCTCGCGCTCGAGCTCGGCGGCGCGGGCCTGCAGGCGGGAGACGAGGTCGGCCTCGCCGTCGGCCACCTGCTCCGCGCGCAGCCGGGCGACCTCGGAGCGCAGCTGCCCCGCCTCGGAGCGCAGCTGCCCGAGCTCGCCGGCCATCCTCCGGCCCTCCTCCTCCTGCACCGCTAGGCGCGCGAGCTCGCCCCGCATCGCGTCCACCTCCCCCGCCAGCCGCCCGTTCTCCGCTACCGCCCGCTTGAACTCGTCCCGCAGCCGCCCCAGCGCCTCCGCCTCATCCGCCCCGGCGCCGGCCGCCTCCGCCGCCGCGGCCGACGAGGACGAGGCGACGGCCGCGGCGAGGGCGGCGCGCAGCTCCTCGTTCTCTTTGCGGGCCTCGACGACCTGCCGCGCGAGGCGCTCGGCGATCTCGCTGCCGGCCTTGGTGATGCCGACGTGGGCCCCCTCCGCCGCCTCGATCGCCCCCAGGATGCACGAGAGCACCAGGTTCTCCGACATCAGCGCCGCGTCGCCGCTGGCGGCCTCCGGGGCGGCCGCGGCACGGGGCGCGTGCGGGAGGCCGGTGAGGGCGGCGGAGAGGTCGGCGGCGAGGCGGTCGCGCTCGGCGGTCATCGCCGCGAGCTGCTCCTGCAGCACCGCCTTCTCCTGCCGCAGGCTCTTCAGGCCCTCCGCCGTGATCCTGCCCCTCGGGGCGTCAGCGGGGCGGCAGGCGGGGCAGTTGGGGCTGGGCGGGGCGGGGCGGGGCGCGGGGCACCGCTCGAGGCGCTCGACCTTCTTCATCCCCTGCTTCTCGAACGTCGCGATCCGCTTCTTCAGCTGCGCGCCCATGAGCGCCGGCCCGAGCGGCCCCGCAGGCGGCGCACGTTGATGTTCTCCACCCGGAGCGACACGAGCAGCGACTCGATCATCTGCACCGCCGGCGGGACTGCGCGGATGCCGTCGGCCCCCCTGCCACGCGGGCCGGCGGCGGCGGGCGGCGCGCACTGTTCCCGTCCTTATCGCGGGGGAGGACGAGGGCGGGGATGTGCGCGTTGGGGTGCGTTGGGTGCTGCATGAGCATCACCTGCGGGGCCGGCGTCACGGGGGAGCGGGGGCCGGGCGGGGGCGGGGACGGGGGCGGGACCTGGGCGCGCTGCATGTCCTGGGGGGCCCTGCCCTTGCCCTTGTCCTCCTTGGACTTCTCGGGGGCGGCGGGGCTCTCGAAGAGGGAGACGAGGAGGAGGTCCTTGAGGTCGCCCTTCTCCTCCATGAGGTACGCGAAGGCCCGGCTCATCGTCGCCAGGTCCGACCGGCACGTCTCCATCGCCTCCCGCAGCCGCCCGTTCTCCTCCTCCGTCCCCGTCTTCGCGGCGCTGAAATCGTCGAACTTGGACTGCAGCGTGATGTACCGGTTCTGCAGGTCTGTGTGCTGCACGCACGCCAGGTCCAGCATCTTCTTCGCCTTGTTGTACTGCGACTCCAGCTCGTTCTTGATCTTCGTGAAGCTCTCCTGCATGTTCGCGTTCTCCTCGTACGCCAGCGTCAGCGCCGCCTCGATCCCCGTCCGATCCTGCTCCAGCTTCATGCAGTGTTGCTCGAGCGCCTTCATGTACTCCTTCATCTGCTCCGACTCTTTCGTCGTCCGCTCCAGCTTCTCCGAGACCTCCTGCACCTTGATTTTCGTCACCACCTGCTCGTCCGGCTCCGTGTTGCAACCCACGTGCTTCATGTCCGCCAGCAGCTCCTGCATCAAGCTGCCTCCGCCGCTTAGCACGGCGCCTCCCGCTAAGGTCGGCCGGGCACAGACCTCGATTTCTTCTTGATCGAGTCGATGCGCTGCCTGGAGAAGCGGTCGATGCCGTTCGCCACGATCTTGCCAACGCGGTGCAGCTCCTCGATGATGTAGAACATCTGTCGCAGCATCAGCGACACTCCAGGCGCAAGCCGGGCGGCCCGCGTGTTGAAAAAAAGGTGCGGAAACGGATGCTCGGACAAACCTGGTCTAGGCTCTGCACCTCGCGGGTGAAGTACGTGATGACCTAGAGCGGCGCAGCGGTCAGCCGGGCAGGCCAGATGTGGTTTTGCGACTGCGTACTTGTGCACGCTCCTGCTCCCACTCAAGGCAGTTCGCGTACTTCTTCTGCTCGAGCGCCCGGATCTGCGCAACCCCGCCGCGGCCTAAGACCTTCACAGCTGAGAGCGCGGCGGCTCTCGGACCTGCTGCTGGAACTCAGCGTGCCAATGTAGCTTCTCGAGCACGGACTCAGGCTGCTCTACCGGGCTGGAAGCGCGGCTAAGCAGGTTTCAAGAGGGGGTTCGAAGGAGCCAGCGGACCGGGTCCGGAAGCAGCCTGGCAGCCAAGTCGTCGGCGACGGCGTAGCATCGTCTCGGAGTGCAGCTGCAACGATGAAACGCGCAAAATCAGGGGTGCGGTGACCGGGGCTGCTCTTAGTGGGCCGCCCGAGCCAGGGCTTTTGCGCGGGCCGTGGGCCGGGGGGCTGGGGCTGACGAGTGCAATGACTGCGGCTGCTCTAAATCTCGGGGGGCCGTCTGTGCACCTCTTACGTTGTTCGCGTTCCCTGGCTGGACCTTGTTCGTGCGCGAGGTCGCACGCTTCAGATCGTCGTCGCTGTCAAGCGAGTCCGCGAACTTGACCTTCGCTGCAGGGGCGAGGACGCGGCCGCGGTCAGCCTGGCCGGAAGACCACAACTCAAGCATCGAGGCTCCGAGCCAGGTGCCCCGGCAGCGACGGGCAGGAAACTATGGCTAGAGTGTGATACAAAGAACGCACGCTTCGGGGCCAGCATCGTGCGGGTCTGCGAAGCACGCGGCGGGAGGCTCTTAGCCCCTTTGAGGGGGTACGTGTCCTTTGAATCGGGGGATACCTTCGCTGCCTCAGCTGGCAGTTCCGCCCGTCCGGGCCCGTTCCGAGCCGCTGAGCCTTCAGGGCCAGCGCATATATAGCTAGTACTAATCCCTCTGTTCACAGCATCCTTACGTGCACGTACTACGGTAGACGCGTGTCGACGTCGGAGGTCGTGTGGATCGTGTTTGTTCAATGCGTCTATATCTGTGTCACCGTACGCGTATACGTATGCGGCGGCGTGCGAATCGGCGCCCGGCGACGCGGCGACACTAGTACTAGTATACGTACTGCGCATGCTGAATCGATTGAGCGTGTGTTTTTGAGCATGTTGGAGGTAGCGGCGCGTGCTTCAGCGACAAGTGAGCGGGCTACTCTCGGAGAAGCGTAATTTCAAGGCGCCCGGGGGGTTGGCGTCGGGGTCGAGGGAGCAAGGGGGCGCGAGCTCGAGCTCAGGGCCGGCGGCGGGGATCCGGACCTGGACGCTGTGTGGTCCCTGGGCGATGGTCGCGTGGGCGGCCGGCAGGGGGCTCGCCGGCCCCCCTCGAGGCGCCGGGGCGGGGCTGGCGCGGGGGCGGCCGTGGGCGGGAGGGCAGGGGATGCGCGACGTGGGGGCGCAGGCAGCGACCTCCTCGACGAGCTGCGGGGGCGTCGGCGCGGGGCGGTGGGGCGGGGTGGGCGGGGCGCGCCTGGAGGATGCGCCGACTGCGGGCGCCGTAGTCATCGGCGAGACGGGCGCGCTCCTCGAGCTTTCCCGCCAGCGCCGCGCTCCGCTCGATGAGGCCGCGGTTCTCCTCATACAGCAGCTGCCGCAGCGCCCGCGTCACCGCCCCGCCCCGCCCCGCCCCCGCGCCAGAACCGGTGCCACCCACCTGCACGAGGAGCAGCAGCTTCCTGTGGAGCGCCCCCGCCGCCTCCCCCGCCTGCCGCTCCCCTGCCGCGTGGCGCGCCGTCAGCGGCGCCGGCGCACGGGCTGGCGTTCAGGCTCACTCGCGGCCCGCTCCTCGTTGCCGGCGAGCGCGCCCGCTTCCTGCCAGGCCCATCAGCGTAGGGGCACACGGCACGGGTCAGAAGGGCGGGCCGCGCGCCTGCTGCTGCCGCAGGCGGCCGAGGCGGGCGTCGGCGGCGTGGAGGCGCCAGGCGGCGCAGATCGAGCGCCGGATGCGCCGCTCGCCCGAGTCCGCGACGATGCGCTCGAGCGCCGCGAGGCGGGCCGCCCGCCGCGTGTGCGAGCGCCAGCCCAGGAAGGCCCGCCGCGCCGCAACGAGGGCGCATTTCCTTGCGAGGCGCTCCTGTGACGGCGCGTCGGGAGAGGCCAGCAGGACGGGAGGGGAGCGGGGGGCCGCACGGCCCGGCGGGAGCAGGCGCGAGAGGCGGCAGCGAGGTCGTGGGCCGAGGCGAGCCAGAGACGGGCAGCGTCGCGGGCGGCGTGGAGGCGGCGGTGGCGGGCGGCGAGATGCGCCTGCCAGATGCGAAAGACGCCCCGCAGGCGCTGCTCGTCCCACCGCTGCCGCTGCGCCCCGCACGCAGCCGCCAGTCGTCTCCGAACTTCGACCGCTCCCCGCCAGGCACGCAAGGCGCGCCGCTGCAGCTTGCGCAGCGGAGCGCCGGCGGCCTCAGCGCGGGCGAGGCGCCAGGTGGCGAGGGCCCGCGCGACGAGGCGCCGATCCAGCACACGCCGCGCCGCCGCGAGGCCCCTTCGCCCCTCCGCCGCCCGCCTCGCGGCGACCCGCCACGCCCGCAGCGCCCGCCTTAGAGGCACAGCCCGGACGGGGGGCGGCGCCCCCCGGGTCCGACCGCTCCTTTCAAGGGAGGCCCACCGCCAGAGGCCGAGGGCAGCCTCGAGGGTCCGGCGGCGAAGACGCGCATCAACTTTGGCTCTGGCGGCCTCGAGTTGCCGCGCCCTCCGAGCGGCGGCGCGCATTGCGAGTAAGGCGTGCCGCAGGGCCCGCCGGCGATCGACCGCAACGAGGGCGGCGGCCGCCGCCCCGCGCGCCTTCCGCCGTCGCTCCGCCGCTCTGCAGGTTCGCCAGGTGAGGGTACGGGGCGTGGGAGGGGGAAGGGCGCGCACTGCTGCCAGAGCGAGAGGGCGCCGAGGAGCGCCCGCGACGCGTGCCGGGCGAGCGCGGCGCGCAGGAGGACGGCGCGCCGGGCGCTCGCCGCCGCCCATGCCCGCCATTGGCGGAACGCGCTACGCGCGGGCGGGGGGGAGGGCTCCGAGGGCCCTACCCAGCACCGCGACCGCCTGCGCAGGCGTGGCTCGGCGGGCGGCCCGGCCCGGGCGCTCGCCACGCGCACCTGCTTCCGCCGCTCGGCCGCCCCGCGCCAGAGGGCGAACGCCGCCCGCGCGCGGTGCGCGGCTTGCCACGCGCTGAGCCTGACCGCCGCCTGCCTTAAGCCGATGCCCCGCTCACGGGCGCCTTGCCAGCGAGACCATGCGCCCCGCAGCGCTGCCCGGCGCCGGGTGCCCAGCGCGAGCTGCACGGCCGCGTCCTGCGCCGCGGCCGCCTGCACGGGTGCGACGCTCCGTCAAGTGGCGGGGGCGGGCGGCGGGTCGCGCGCACGTGGCGGGCGGAGAGCGCGGAGGCCGTGCTCAAGTCCTCGACGCGGCGTTCGGCCGCTGCCAGCGCCTGCCGCGCGGCGCGCAGCTCGCCCTCAGCCGCTTCCCGCCCCGCGACGGCCTCGCTCCGTTCGCCCTCGAGCATCGCCGCGTTTCGCTTTGCCTGCACATGGGCGTCCGTTGCGATGGAGCGAGGGCTGCGCGAGGCGGTGCACCGCTTCGGCCTCCTCGCGAACGGTGAGTAGCTGGAGCTCGGCGGCGGCGGCGGCGGTGGCGGCGTGGCGACCTGCCTCCTCGGAGGCTGACATCCACGCACGCGCCGCCTCGAGCTCTGCCCCCTGCTGCCGCCCCCGCTCCGCCGCTTCCGCCTGCCCCGAGCGCACCGTCAGACGCCCCGTGAGCCGGGCCCCAAGGCGGTGCACCAGCTCGCGGGCTGCCGCGTCGAGCTCGCGCTGCAGGCCGGCCGCCTGCCCAGCGAGCTGCTCGCAGCGCGCGCGGCTGCGTGCGGCTTCTCCTCGTGCCTCCGTCAGCTCCGCGGCGAACCGCGCAGCCTCGTCCTCGGCCTTGGCGGAATGGCCGCGGGCGTCGGCAAGGTCGGCGCGGAGACGCTCGAGCTCCGCCTCGGCCCGCGTCGCCTCCACCAACGCCGCCGCCAGCTGCTGCCCGACTCGCGCCGCCTCCGCCCTCGCCGCCGCCAGCTCCCCGTCCGCCTCCTCCCGCTCCCTCGCCGCCCGCGCGCGCGCCTCGGCGAGCTCCGCCCGCAACGCATCGAGGCCGCGGCGTCCCGTCGACAGCGCCTCGCGGGAGGCCGCCCGCACGGCGTCCCGCTCCCCCGCCGCCCGCGCCCGTTCCTCCCTCGCCCTGCTCGCCTCCTCGCGCACCGCCGCGAGCTCCAGCCGCAGCGCCGCGGAGACCTCCTCGGCCGCCGCCCTCGCGGCCTGCTCGCGCTGCAGGAGCTCGCTCCGCTGCGCGAGCTGCGGGTGGTGCGACCTCGTCAACATTTGATTTCGATTTTTGTCACGAGGGGGCGCGCGGATGCCTCGACCGAAAGAGTACCGCGCTCCGCAAGCAGCTCGGTCACCTGCGCGGCAGCGAAGTTCAAATGAAATCTCGAATGGCAGCCGTCGGCGTCATCACGCTCACCTGAGCTTGCAATTCCCCTCTCGCTCGATCGACGCTCGCCTTCGCAGCTGCGGCCGCGGCGAGCATTTTTGCCAGCGCCTCCCGATCAGCCTTCGCCACACTTGCCGTCTCTTGCGCCTCCTTGCATCGAGCGATCTGGTGCTGTCGTTCAAGCTCCGCCTCCTCCGCGCCCCGCTCCGCCTGCACATGTGCGTATGTTTTTCTCGAGCGAGTGCTGCCCCGGGCAGCGCACCGCCTCCAAGCGAGCCCGTGTCTCCTTCAGCTCCTTCTCCAGAACGCCGACCACGCGCTTCTGCTCTTTCAGATCACGCGCCAGGTCGACCTTGAGCCGAAATGCTTCCGAAAGCGTATTTTTCGTATGCGTGAGGACAGTATCCGCGCCCAGCAGCTTCTTCGATAGGACTGAGAGGCGCTGCCGCACGATGTCGCTCTCGTAGTTACGCTCCTCCCCCGGATCTAGGAGCTGCGGTCAATCGACGCGGACGAGGCGGGGGGGGCGGTGAACCTTCTACTGTCGTATTAGGATCGCCACGGCTTATCCGCGTACAGGCTTCGAATTTCCATGCGCTGGCGCTTGTGTCCTCACCACCCGGTGTGCGCTCGGGGTCGGGAAGCGCTAGATCCATCTCTTCAACGCCCGCCGGCGCCTGCATCTCTACGCTTTGCGACGCCTGTGGCGGCGCTAGAGTAATACCGCCGAGTGTGCTGCTCGCGGCGCACGGCCTATGGACTCGCCCAGCACACTTTTTTGCCGCCAACAAAGGGTACGCTGATCTGCCGACGCTTGTCTCCAGCAGCGCCTTTGGATCGGCGCAACGCGATGGGAGGGACGTGGTCGAACTTTATGGGAGGAGTGGAAGAGTCCGTGGAGGAGATGCTGGAGTTTCGCGACGTTCTCGATGGCGCAGAGGACTGCCGCCTTGCCGATGAGGTACAGTGGAAGTGGGTGTGTCTGTACATCCGATCCCGCGCCTCACTCGCGCACCCCGCCCGCAGGAGGTCGGCCTTGCACGGCGCGCGCTCGAGGAGCGGTTACTTCCCCGCAATGACCACTGGCACAGCGAAAATTCTGTGCTCACAAAGGACCTCCCCTCGGGATTCCGTTATCTCTACTACGTGTACACGGGTGCGCGCGTGTGGATGGCGACACGCTTGAGCGCATCCAACTTTCGCGCGCGCGCGCTGGGGACGCTGCCGCGCAGACTGGTGCTTCCGACAGTTTGTTGGAATTACGTCCATACCCGAGCTGCCGCGCTACCTCGCCAAGAGCGAGCTCGTCCGCTGCAGCATCGACAAAGTCGAAGCGCGCTTCCACAGAGGTCGCCTCCCGCCGCCGCCCGCTTCTCGCCGGGGGACGCTCACGTCGCACAGGCTTCCTCTTGCTCGCGATGGAGCTGTACCACGAGCTGAAGGAGCTCGCCCAGGCGGAAATCCCGCTCACTCTCTCGGGGTTCGGCGGTGGCGGCGCCGTCGCCGCCATCGTCGGCGCTCTGCTCAAGGCTGACGGCTTCAACGTCTCGGAAGTCTACACCTACGGGCAGGTCCGGCCAGCGCGGCGCGCGGCCGTGGCCGCCGGCGGCTCACACGCGGGCCCGTCGCCAGCCGATGTTCACGGACGGGCGCGGGGCGGCGCTGTTCGACGCGTCGGGGATCAAGCTGTACCGGGTGAAGGCGGAGGGGGATCCGCTGCCGCAGCTGCCCCTCGAATCCGACGGCTTCGCGCACTGCGGCGCCGAGGTCGCCCTCCTCGACGGGCCCCGCTTCGCCTTCCGGCCCCAGCGCGCCGCCGCCGCCGCCGCCTCCCTGGCCCGCTCCCAGGCGCCCCCCTCCCCCGTCGCCGCGGAAGCGGTGCCCGACGGGGCGCGGCGTGCGTGGGCGGACCTGACGGGCCACAAGCAGAAGCTGGCCCTGTACCCGCTCTCCGAGTACGTCCGCCTCATCCGCGGCAAGCTCGAGAACGCTGTCCGCGCGAGCCCGCCCCCCGCCCCCCAGGCCCAGGGCGCCTAGAGCCCGCCGCGATCTTGTTGAATTCTGGGCTCTCGCATTGCACGGCTTCAGGATAAGCAACAGTGCTACGTTTACCTGACAGCCATTTTAGCTAGTAGTCGACGGAAAGAGCTGCCGCGCGGCGTCGGCCTATCGTGGAGGGGCGGACAGAGGGCAGCTCCCAAGGCGAAGGGAGCTCCCTGACTTCCTCCCGTGCGCTCGCGAGGGCAGGGGTGCGGTGGTGGGGGCTCGGTCGGGGTGATGGAATGGTGATGGAGAGGGCAGGGAAGCGCCGCGCCACGCCAGCGGCGCCTCTCAAGGCCGGCGCGGCGGCCGCCTGGCGCCCCTCGAGCGTGCACGTGCACGCAGACCGGTCGCGCTCCAGGGCAGCCTGAACGCGCAGCGTGACGTAGCGGAGCTGCATGACGCAGTCAGTGCCGCGACCTCCCGGAATCCGGGGGCCCAAGGGAGAGGCACTTGGTCTTCAGGGAGAGCTTCATGTGCGTCGGAGAGCAGTTTAGCCAGCAACGCCAGCTCCTGCGCCGCTGAATATGCTTAGCTATAGCGCGATTCGCTTGCGCTCGAATCCAGACAGGCGCGCAAAGCTGCCGCGAGACCAGCAGCGCGTGGGATTCACTCGCCTTGCGCGATTCGCTTGCGCTCGAATCCAGACAGGCGCGCAAAGCTGCCGCGAGACCAGCAGCGTGGGATTCAGAATCTGTACCAACTGCGCAGGCATGTGCTAGCGCAGCCGCGCGCGCGAGCGCCTCTCGCTGCACTTCACGGCGCGTCAGTTACCGCTGGCGGACGACGGCAACGGAAACGCACGGTGCAACATCCGCACGGCGCGAAGATAGGGACCTCCGAATGCAAGGCGTGGTGTCCGCACGACGGCCCCCCCCCCCCCCCTCCCCCTCCCCCCCACGAACCTTTCACGTACCCCTCGGGACGAGCCCGGATTGCCAAGCAGAAAGGCACCCGTCCAGCGGCTTCGGAAATCGATGAGTGGAATGGAGGATGACGGAGGGGCGATGTCGGATATGAGTGCTTCGCTGGAGCCAGCGAAGGAGGGCGGCAGTGGGACACCGCAGAAGAAGGAGCGCAAACCGCGAGCCGATAAAGGTTAGCCGGTCCCCTAGAACCCATTTCCGATCAAGAAAGACCCCGGTTGCAGGGAAAAAGCGAGGTCCCTACAAGTCGCGGAAG
Source organism: Cyanophora paradoxa (assembly GCA_004431415.1). Lineage (NCBI taxonomy): Eukaryota > Glaucocystophyceae > Cyanophorales > Cyanophoraceae > Cyanophora > Cyanophora paradoxa. Next base: position 16,827 of record QPMI01000625.1, read on the forward strand.
TCGGCCGGCGAGTCTTCGAGTGGCGTCCCCACTCCGAAACCGGCCAGCAAGCCCGCGTCCGTCCTTTTCATGTCCGATCCCTTCGCCTCGCTGACGGAAATCCAGCTCGGCACCAAGGAGTCGGGCTTCGGCGACGACGAACTCGATTCAACACATACCGCCTCCTCAAATGCTCGCAACGCATGGATCCCTGATGCGCTGGGGTCCCGATATGGTCCGTGACTTCACTGGGGTGCTCGTGGAGGCTGGTACGTAGCCAATCACGTCCTTCAAGTTCGAGCCGTTTCACGAGCCTTGGGCAGGGCTCGACGCCCTTCGCTGCGGCATGCTCTTGCACCGTATTCACGAGGTTAGTTGCTTTCCGGTCTCGCCTGCCGCGCCTTCGTCTGACAGTGAACAACAGCTGTACGGGCCGGACGGGCACCCGAAAGAGTTCCGACAGCTGCGGCAGGAGGGAATCGTCTACACCCGCCTGTTGGGCAGTCTTGCGCAGCAGACTCTGGATCCGCAAGTGCTGCAGGCGCTGCCCGTGATCGAGAACCATGTAACGATGGCAGCCCGTCTCACGGGCATCGAAACAAGCTCCCCGGCTTCCCCTTCATGCTCCAGCGCGTCGCTGCGGTGCGCTCTCTGTTTCCGATTTTCTCAAAGAGAGCTCTAAGCACCACTGCAGACGATCTTGCAGCCGGACAACCCTCCGCGAGTGAATGTGTGGCCAGCGCCGGAGGTGATCCAGCTGGCGCGGGTGAGGCAGAGCGAGGGCGTGCAGCAGGCGTGGTGGAACACGACTTGCGATGACCTCGTCCTCGAGCAGGTGCCCCGGTCCCGCCCCTGCTGCTCGCTGGCGTGCTCGCTCAGGCCTTGCAGGCATCCCACCTGGGGATTGGGGACGGCTCGTGCCTGGTGCTGCTGGCGCGGCTTCGGCGGGTGCTGTTGGCGCCGCACGCGAACGCGGACAAGACGGGGGTCAGCGCGAAGGCGCTCCCGTGGTGCGTGCCGGTCGTGCGGGAGCTCATGGGGGCGTGCGCGGAGCTCTCCCTCGACCCCCTCCGCTCCGGCTTCCTCGTCCACCGCATCCACGAGGCCTGTCCCGCCCGCCCGCCCCGCCGCCGCCGCGCTCACGGGCGCCGCAGTTCTTCGCGGGGGAGCAGGTCCTCCTCCCTTCCCCCGCTCCCGCGATCTGGAGCTCCAGAGCCGCCTCGGCCCTCCCCCGCCGACCGCCCAGCACGCCCACCCCGAACCTCGGACGGCGCCGCGGCTTCCTCCGGAGGGCGCCCCTCGCCCTTCCGGCGCCCTCGCAGGGCGGAGCGGCCGGTGGCCGGCAGGATGTGCCCTCCTCCTTCGTGCCCCCCGTGGGCGAGGAGGACGGCGAGTCGGCGGCCAAGCGGCACCGGACGAGCGACGGGCGCGACCACGGCGGGCGCCCCGGCGAGGGCTCCGCGCCCAACGGCCAGCGCATGATGCAGGGCCAGCGCCCCGCCGCGTCGGGCTCCGGCACCTACCCGGGGGCGCCCTACGCGTCGTCCTACAACCAGCCTTCGCCGGCGTCGGTGCGCGGGGCGGGGCGGGGGCGGCGGGCGGGGGCTGAGGGCGGCCGCAGTTCGCGCTCTTCTCGAGCTACACGTACCCGCAGTCGACGATGCACGGCGGAGACGAGGGCGAGGTCGAGTCCGTCGGCATGTGAAGCCGCCCCGCCGCCCCGCCCCGGCCCCCGGCCCCGTTTGCACAGGTCTTGTTTTGCAGTGCATGTAAGAGAACCAGAGTAGGAGCAGCCGGCGCGAAGGGGCGGGGGAGGGGCGTTACGGGGCGCGGGTGCCGTGGAGGCGGCGGGAGCGGGAGGCGGTGAGGGTGGACGAGAGGGAGGGCCGCCCCCGGGTGACGAAGGAGGCGCCAGGGCCGGCGTGCAGGGGTGCCCCCGCCGCGGGCGCCGGGCGCCGGCCCGCTGTTCGGGCGGAGAGGCGCTCCTCGAGGGCCCCCGGCACCGCCCGCAGCGGCGCCTCCTCCCGCATGGTACGCGCATCAGCCGCCTCCCGCGGGCTCTGCGCCGCCCCCGGCTCGGTTGCGCGGGGGAGGGCGGGGCGGGCGGGGCGCACGACGGTGGCGGAGTCGCGAAGGAGGTCGGAGAGGGCGCGCTCTATGCGCGGCCGCCGCTCGAAGTAGGCCGGGTACCGCTTCTGCAGCGGCGACGGGTCCCGCGCCGGCCGCGGCGGCGAGATCGAGGGCCGCGCGGCGCCCGCGTGTGCTGGTACAAGTCCTCGATCGACTGCAGCCGCCGCCTGCCCGCCTCGCCGCGCCACCTGCCGCCCCTCGCAGCCGTCCCTCGCGGCGCCGCACGGTCGGTGTGGCACCCGTCGGTGGCAAGGCGGGACTGGGTCGCTCCGCGTGGCGGGCGGCTGCCGGAGGCCTCGAACTCGGCGTCCGCCCGCGCGAAGGCGTCCCCCCGAAGCTGCCGGAGACACGCCGCGCCCCGTCGGGGCGCGGCGCGGGGGGCGGGCGTCGCGGAGCGCGGGAGGCAGGAGCTCCTCGCCGCGGGCCGCCTCCTCGCGCCAGGCGTCCCCCTCGAGGTCGCCCGCGCCCCGCTTCCGACCGCCCCCGCGCCGCCTCGACCCCCCGCAGCCGCGCCACCGACCCTGTGCTCAACGCCGACACCCGCCGCCGGCCCGCCCCGCTCGGCCCCGCAACGTCGGCGTCGGCGTCGGGGGCGGCGGCGGCGGCTGCAGCCTCCTGGGCCTTGGCGGCCTCGCGGACGCGGGCGACTTCGGCGTCGCGGGCGGCAACTGCGGCGCGGGCCTCGGCGTCCGACGCGAGCGCCGCCGCCTCGCCAGCCGCCGCCCGCACGGCGATGTACTGAGCAGCGCGTCAGGCGCCGCGAAGCCGTGCCCCCGCGCCCCCGCGCGCCTCGGGCTCGTTCTCAACGTCCACGACGCCCCGCGCGATGCTCGCGCTCCGCACGAGCTGCCGACGCCGCTCCGCACCCCGCGCCCTCGCCGCCGCCGTCTCCGCCGCCGCCGCCTCGCTCGCAGCCCGCGCGGTCGCCCGTTCCGCGGCGGCGCGCGCTTCGAGGAGCTGCGGAAGACGTGAGCGCTCCCCAGGCCGCGGGCGCTGCGTGCGCTTCGCGAGTCTCGCCTCCGCCTCCGCCTCGAGGAGCCGCGCCTCCTCGGCCGCCTCGGCGCGCTCGAGGGCCTCCTCCGCCGCCGCCCGCCGCGCCGCGTACTGCGCCGGCCCGTCAGAGGCGCCCCGACGGCGGCCGCGGGCGGCGCGCCTCTGCCTCGGCGTCGACGTCGGCGCTCGAGCGGAGCATGCTCGCGGTGCGCCCGAACGGCCGCCGGGCCTCCTGCTCCGCGTCCTCGCGCGTCCGCGCCATGGAGGCGCTCCGGCGGGGGGGCGGGCCTCCTCGCGCGCGGCGCGCGCCGCCTCGTCGGCAGCGCGCGCCGCCTCGGCCGCCCGCTCCTCGGCCGCCTCGGCCGCCTCGACCGCCGCCTCCGCCGCGGCGCGCGCCGCGATGTACTGCGGGGCGGGTGAGGGGCGCGGGGGCGGGCGCCGGCCCCGCGCGCCTCCTGCTCGCTCTCGACGTCCTGCACGCCCCGCGCAATGCTCGCGCTCCGCTCCAGCGTCCACCGCCGCTCCGCCGCCCGCGCCTCCGCCGCCGCGCTCGCCGCCGCCTCCGCCGCCTCCTCCGCCTCCTGCCGCGCCACCATGTACTGCCGGCGGCTCAGCGGGCCCGGCGGGCCTCCGAGGCGGGGCCCTCGAGGTGGGGGTGCTCGCCTCGTGCTCGGCGCTGACGTCGGCTGCGCCGCGGAGCATGCTTACGCTGCGGAGCGGAGTGCAGGCCGCCTCGGCCGTCCGCGCAGCCGCCGCCGCCTCCCGCCTTATCGCCGCCGCCCGCTCCTCGGCCGCCTCCGCCGCCTCCACCGCCGCCTCCGCTTCCGCCCGCGCCGCCGCGTACTGCGGGCGCCTCGTGGGCAGCCAAGGCGGGGCGCGGGGCGTGCGACGCGGGCGGCACCTTGTGCTCGGCTTCGACGTCGGCGGCGCCGCGAACCATGCTCGCGCTCCGCACGAACGAGGCCCTTCGCAGCGCCGCGCGCGCCTTCCCCGCCGCCTCCTCCGCCTCCCGCTCCGCCGCCTGCTCCGCCATCGCCGCCGCCGCGGCGCGAGCCGCCGCGTACTGCACAGGCGCTCAGGGCAGGGGGCGCTCGGGCGCTCGGGAGGGGGGACCTCGGCCTGTGCGTCGACCTCCTCCCGGGAGCGGACCACGCTCTCCGACCGCTCCAGCCCGCCCCGCGCCGCCGGCGCCGCCCGCTCCGCCGCCGCCCTCCGCCCATCCAGCTCCTCGGCCGCCTCCGCCCGCGCCACCGCCTCCTCCGCGGCCGCCCGGCTCGCCAGGTACTGCGCGCCCCGTCTGCGCGGCGGGGCGGGCGGGCGGCTCGGGGCGGAGACCTCGGCCTCGGCCGCCGCTGCCTCGGGCGTCCGGTGCATGCTCGCCGAGCGCCCGAACGGCAGCCGCGCAGCCGCGCCACGCCGCGCCTCCTCGGCCGCCCGCGCGGCGGCCTCCTCGGCCGCCTCGGCGCACTCGAGGGCCTCCTCCGCCGCCGCCCGCCGCGCCGCGTACTGCGCCGGCCCCGTCAGAGGCGCCCCGACGGCGGCCGCGGGCGGCGCGCCTCTGCCTCGGCGTCGACGTCGGCGCTCGAGCGGAGCATGCTCGCGGTGCGCCCGAACGGCCGCCGGGCCTCCTCCGCAAGGCGCAGCTCCTCCACGCGGCGGGCCGCCTCAAGCTCCGCCTCGAGCGCCTCTTCCTCCCGCGCCGCCGCCGCTGCCCGAGCTGCAGCGAACTGCCGGCCCCGTCGCGCCGGCACCCGCGAGCTGGCGGGCGGGGACCCGCACCTCCGCCTCCTGCTCCGCGTCCTCGCGCGTCCGCGCCATGGAGGCGCTCCGGCGGGGGGGCGGGCCTCCTCGCGCGCGGCGCGCGCCGCCTCGTCGGCAGCGCGCGCCGCCTCGGCCGCCCGCTCCTCGGCCGCCTCGGCCGCCTCGACCGCCGCCTCCGCCGCGGCGCGCGCCGCGATGTACTGCGGGGCGGGTGAGGGGCGCGGGGGCGGGCGCCGGCCCCGCGCGCCTCCTGCTCGCTCTCGACGTCCTGCACGCCCCGCGCAATGCTCGCGCTCCGCTCCAGCGTCCACCGCCGCTCCGCCGCCCGCGCCTCCGCCGCCGCGCTCGCCGCCGCCTCCGCCGCCTCCTCCGCCTCCTGCCGCGCCACCATGTACTGCCGGCGGCTCAGCGGGCCCGGCGGGCCTCCGAGGCGGGGCCCTCGAGGTGGGGGTGCTCGCCTCGTGCTCGGCGCTGACGTCGGCTGCGCCGCGGACCGTGCTCCCCAGGCGCGAGAAGCGGCGCCGCCCCGCCGCGTCAAGCCCCGAGCGGGACGACGGCCGCTCCTCACCCCACGCAGGCGGCTGTCCGACAGCGGCGGGGGCGGCGCCCAGCTACGGGGCGTCTCGCTCAGGGAACGGGAGCGGGCGGCAGGTGAAAAGGAGCGCTGCACCTCGCGCTCGTCGGCCGCGCGCCGCGCGCCCTGCTCCCCCTCCGCGCGCCGGAACGACTCCGAAGCGGCCGCCTGCGGAGCGTCGGCCAGCGCCGCGGGGCGGAGGTGCTTGGCGCACCGCGAGGGGCCGGCCCTCGGCGACGGAGGCTAGGCGGGGCGGGACGGGGAGGGCGGCGCGCCGCTGGCGCCCGCCGGCGGCGGCGAGAGGGCCCCGCTCGACGCTGCCGGCTCGAACGAGCGCCGCCTCCCCTCCGCTTCGGGCGCCGCAGCCGCGAGACTTGCGCCGCCGTCAGCGGGGACGCCGCCGGCTCCTGGCGCCGGAAAGAGGCGCGGACGGTGGGGTTCGGGTCGGCGCGGAAGGAGGCCTGGAGGGGCCTCGCGGGGGAGGCGCCGGCGCGGAAGGACGCGCGCAGCGGCTCCTCCGCCGCCTCCCGCGCCCGCATGTACTGCGCCCCGGCTCGCCCTGCGCCACCCCGCGCCGCACGCGCGCGGCCGCACCTCGCGGTGCTCCTCGTCGAGGCGGGACGCGTCGGCCGCCCCGAAGCCTCCCGCTCGGCCCCGCGCTGCAGCTGCGGGGCCCATCAGGCGCCGCCGTGGGCCGCGGGGCGGGCGCGGGCGGCGGGCCTGGAGGAGGCGGTCGCGGTGGCGGTAGAGGTGGCTCCAGGCGGCGGAGGCCCGCGAGCGCGCCTGCCAGTCGACCTCGGGCCGCTCCACCGCCCACTCCGCCGACTCCCGCTGCCGCCAGTACTCCGCCTCCGCCTCTCGCCGCCGCTCCTCCGCGCGCTGCTCCGCCCGCAGCGCCGCCGGCCCGTCCACCGCCCACCGCCGGAAGTTCTCCTTCAGCCTGCGGAGCGCTCGGCCGGCGCGCAGCGGGGGGGCGGGCGGGGCGGGCCTGAGGAGGTGGCCGCGGGCGTCGGCGAGGAACTCCTCCTCGCGGCGCCGGTGCATGTACTCGTTCAGCTCCGCCAGCCGCCCCGCGTCCGCCACCTCCCGCTCCACCGAGAGCGGCCCCGCCTCCGCCGCCCCGCCACCCCCCTCTTCCTCCGCAGCCTCCTCCTCCCCCTCATCCTCATCATCCTCATCCTCCTCCTCGCTGCCCTCCTCGTCGCTCTCCTCCTCGCTGCCCGATCCTGCACCCGCGCGTCGGCTCCCCTGCGTCAAGCGCATCGCTTCACGCGCACCGGAGCCTGAGCGCGAGCCTGACTCAGACTCAGACTCTTCGCCGCTCCCGCTCCCACTCCCGCTGCCGCTGCCGCTCCCGCTCCCGCTCCCGCTCCCGCTCCCGCTCCCGCCCCCGCTCCCGCTACCGCTCTCGTCCGCGCTGCCCTCCCCGCTGCCGTCTTCGTCGCCGGATCCTGCGTACGGTCAGATCAGCTAGCATGGGCAACGGAGCTAGCTGTGGAGCAGCGGCAACGCGCCCGCCCATGCGGAACGCCGTGGCGGGACGCGGGAGGGAGCAAAAAAGCTAGAAGATAGAATGTCTTTCCATCGCCTAGAATGTTATCCGCTGAGCGCCGGCCGGCGACGCGCACCGGAACCGCTGCGCTCGGACTCGTCGTCTTCGGAGTCTGCGCAACACCGGCGTCGATCAGCACGCTCGCGCATCGCTTGCGCGGCGCCCCACGCTCACCGGACGCCATCGAATTCCAAACCGGCCTTCGAATCGTGGGGTATCGCGTTCAATTCAAAGTCACAGTCTTTCCGAGGTTCGAATTCCGCCTCGCGCCCGCGTATACGTACGCGTCATTCGTTTTCTTCCCGCACGTGTATACGTACTTCGTTACAAGAACATCGCGCGCGTTGCGCCTCTTCTCCTTCGTGGATGCAGTGCCGAGCTCGAGGCTGATTTGAAGCCCATGCCGCTCACTCCCGGCGCTGCCAGTGGCTCCGGTCCCGCGGCCCCGCCGCATCGTAGTTTTGTAGGGCAAGAGGATCGCGTGCGCCAGGCCCCTTCAGAGGGCCATGTGCATGCTGCAAATTACATGTCATCTACACGAGGCCCCGGAGGCCGTAGCGGCAGCGCCGTGCTAGTCCTCGTCCGTGTCGGGTGCCCCGGGGACAGTGTCGCACTGGAGCTCGACGTGGGGCAGCGCGGAGCGCAGGAACTCCACCTTCTCGTTGTCGAGCCCCGCGCACACAGCCTGCGCCGCGTCGGCCGGGGGCGGTGCGGGGCTCGGAGGCGGGGCGGGGCGGGGGGCGGGCCTTGCCGAGCTCGAGGCGGTGGAGGCGCTCGAGGGCGGTGGCCATCTCGACGTCCTCGCAGATGCCGCACTCCGACTCGAGCCGCAGCACCCGCACCCCCCGCGCCTCCCGCGCGATGCGCAGCGCCAGGCCCGCCGGGATGCCGCCCCCCTCGTTGTTCTGCGCCGCCTCAGGGGTGCGCGGGGCGCGGGGTGGCGGGCGGAGCGGGCTTTGAGGGAGACGGTGCGGAGGTTGCGCCAGGCGACGAGGGGGCCCTGCGCGAGCGCCCCCATCGTCGCCTCGTTGCACAGCAGCGAGAGCGACTGCGCGCGCGTCAGCCACGCGGCGCGGCGCGCGAGGCGGCGCGGCGCGCGCCTCGAGGTTGGCGAGCTGCCGCAGCGCGTCCGCCAGCCGCTCGCACCCCGCTGGCGTCATTCGAAAGCCCTGCCCCCGCCCGTGAGGCCCCGCCGGCGCGGCGCGGCCCGGGTGCGAACCTGCATCCAGAGGAGGCGGAGGGTGCCGGCAGCGGCGGCGAGGGGGCCCACGTCGGCCGGCTGCGGCGAGGTGGGCTGGAGATGGCTGGCGAGGGGGCGGGGCGGGGCGGGCACGGCAGTGACGTGGATGGAGAGGTCGTCGAGCTTCGGCAGCTGCGCGACGAAGGCGAGGGACTGGCAGTGCGCCCCGAGGTTCAGGCCCCGCAGGTTCGTCAGGCCGCCGATCGGCGCCAGCTCGGCCTCCCCCGTCGTCAGCACCGCGTACTTGCCGCTCGGCGACCGGAACTGCACCTGCGCCGGCCTCGGACCCGGCCCCGACCCGAGGCGGCGGGGCGGGGCGGGGGCGTGCCTCGAGGCGCTGGAGAGAGCGCATGGAGCCGAGGATGCGGAGGGCGGCCCCGGCGCCGCTCTCCTGCTGGCCCACTGCTGCGGAGTGAGGCGACGGGGGCGCGCCGGCGGCTCTCTTGTGGGCGGGCGGATCACCGTAAACGTGGACGAGGAGGACGCGGAGGGCCGAGATGGAGGCCAGCGCCTGCAGCTGCGGCAGCTCGAGCGGAATGTGGTTCCTGCCGCCCCTCAGCGCCCCCGCCGGGGCGCGGCGGGGCGCGGCGGGGCGCGGCGGGGCGGACAGCTTGATGGTGTCGAGAAGGGAGAGGCGCGAGAAGAGACGGAGCGTGCTCTGCAGCGACTGCGACCGGAAGCGCTTCGACTGGGGCGAGCGCAGCAGCTTCTCCGAGACCTGCGGGGCCCGGTGGGCAGCCGGCGGCGGCGGCGGCCGGGCCTCCGCACCCAGAGGGCGAGGATGCGGAGATTGTGCATGCTGCGAAGCACGGGGAGGGCCTGCGGGGGAGGTGGGCGGGAGGGGCCTCGGGGCGGGGCGGGGTGGGGCGGACGGCGAGGGGCAGCTTCTGGACCTCCTCCTCGGGGAAGGAGATGGTGAGCGACTCGAGCGTCTCCGCGAACGCCGGCGCCAGCTCCCGCAGCGCGTTCACCTGCCGCCCATTAGCGCCCCGCCCCCGCCCCAGCGCCCCCCGGCGGCGGCGCACCCCGATGCGGGCGTCGATGAGGCCAAGGCGCTTTACTCCGCGCCGCACTTCGGGCGAGAGCGACGTCAGGTACTGAAGCGCCGTGTCCGTCGGGCCCCGCACGACGATCCTGCGCCCCGCCGCCCCCTCAACCGCCGGCGCCGCCGCGCCCCTGCGTCGGCCTCACCGCTCCCAAATCTCGGGCTCCATGGCGACTCGCTTGAATCGCCGGCACACCAGGCGCAGTTGCACCAAGCTCCTCAGGTCAACGTCGCTCGGCGCATCGCGCTCGTCCTGTCATCTCGGCGTCATCATAAGCGCCCTCCCCTCGCGGGGCTCAGCGGACCAAGAGAGACACGCGGTCGGGGTGGATACGCTTCCACGTTCTTCCGGCTGCGATGCACAGGATGCGCGCCTGCGAGGGGTGCGGTTGGCGCGGTTGGCCCGCGGGGCGCGGGTGCAAAACGAAGACAGCCGCTTACCAGGAGGGCATCGGGAAGGCAAGCAAAGATGTTAGCGGTCTCGCCTTGCGCAAGCGACCGGGAGACAACGGATGATGATGCAGACGAGGAAGCGGAGGGACGCCCATCGCCGCCACTCAACGGCGACGCATCCGCTGACCCTGCAGAGAGAGCGACAGGATCTTAAGAAGCAGGAGCGGCTGGAAGAGACTGGAGCGCACCCGCGGAGGTGCGCTGCCGCTTGGCGGTACGCGTGCTCATCTCTAGAGGCTACTGTGGCGCAGGGCTGCTGGATTTTCGAGCAGTATGTAGGCTTGCTTGTTTCCGACGACCCCCCGCAGCTTTAGTGCGAACGAAGGTTAGGGGGATCAAACCAGAGGGGGGGATAAACCAACGGGGGGAGAGGGGAGGGGGGGGAAAGCGGGGACCGCCGCACATTTAAGCTTACAAACGGCCGATGGCGGTTATAAGGCCTCTGGTTGACGTCCTGCGAACTCGACATTTCCACAAAAAAGCCGACGACAACGCCGCGCGCCCCGACGCCGCCAACACGCACCGACGCCGCCGACCGACCGACGTCGAAGTCGCCGTGAACTTTGAACCATGCCTCCGATCGCTGATATCGCTCCGCACGCCGACGCGCTGCTGCACGGGCCCGTCAAGGGCGGGTCGATCGTCCCGGAGAAGCGGTAAAAGCGCCTGATCACGCGCGCGTGCGCGCGCGCGACTCGCGTCCGATGTGGCCGCATGCGCAGAGTGTGGGCGTTCGGCCCGGGCTTCTCCGCGCCCCCCCTCGACCGTACTGTACTCGGTAAGTATTTCGTGGCCCCGCGCGCGGGCTTCGTTCGAATTTCAAATCGACGCACGCTGACATTGTCCGGCATCCTCGCGCTCCACTGCCAGGAGGCAAGGGCTACGGGGTGGTCCGCACGCGCCCTTGAAGTGTCCCTGCAGCCGACTGACGCTGCACTGCGGCAGGCTCAGATGAGCGCGGTGGGGATCCCTGTGCCGCCGGGCTTTATTTTGCAGACCTCGGAATGCGCCCGCTACAAGGTCCGGTCCGGATTCGCGCCGGGCGGTCGGCCCCGGCCCGCGGCCCGACCGAATTGACTTTTCACGTGCCTCGTGGTCGCAGGCAGCGGGGCGGAGGCTCGACGAGGCGTTGCGAGCGGAGGTCCGGGGGGCGCTCGCGGCGCTCGAGGGGGCGATGGGCCTGCGGCTCGGGGACGCGGAGAGCCCGCTGCTCGTCTCCGTGCGCTCGGGGGCCCGTGTCTCCATGCCCGGCATGATGGACACGGCGAGCAGCGCCGGCCGCGCGCGCGGGGCGCCGGCGAGAGGGCTGAGAGCGGGGGCGGGGGCAGGTGCTCAACCTCGGGTGCAACGACGCCTCCGTGGAGGGCTTCGCGCGCGCCACCGGCAACGCGCGCCTCGCCTGGGACGTGCGCCACGTGCCCGTCGGCGTGCGGCGGCGGGGGCGGGTGGCCATGAGCGGGGCCGGGGCGCAGTCGTACCGGCGGTTCGTGGAGATGTTCGCGGACGTCGTCATGCACGTCGAGCGGGGGCCCTTCAAGGAGGCGCTGGACGAGCTCAAGGCCGCCGAGGGCGCCCCCTTCGACGTCGACCTCTCCCCCGACGCCCTCCGCCGCGCCGCCGCCACCAACAAGGCCATCTTCCGCCAGCACGTGCGCCTTCCCGCGCCGCCGCGCGCCTCCGGGCGGGGAGCTTTGCGGGGGCCGAGGGGCGGAGCGGGCAGACGGGGCGGGAGTTCCCGCAGGAGGCGGAGGAGCAGCTCTTCGCGGCGATCGCCGCCGTCTTCGACTCGTGGGACTCCGAGCGCGCCCAGGTCTACCGCCGCCTCAACGTCCGCCCCCGGCCCCCCGCGCCGCCGCCGCCGCCGACGCCCCGGCAGGCCATCGACGACTCCTGGGGCACCGCCGTCGTCGTCCAGGCGCGCTGCGCTGCCGGCCCCGCCCCCGCCCCCGCTCACTCCCGCCCCGCAGGCGATGGTCTTCGGCAACCGCGGCGCCACCTCCGGCACCGGCGTCGCCTTCGTGCGCCGCCGCGCCCCGAAGGCCGCGCGCCCCGCCCACCGCGCCCCGCCGCCAGACGCGGAACCCGATGACGGGCGAGGAGCGCATGTTCGGCGAGTTCCTCATCAACGCCCAGTGCGTCCGTGAATCCATCATCGCCCATTCTCTCGGTCCGCAGCTCGAACCGGGTGTTCCCGCGCTCTCGCAGGGGCGAGGACGTGGTGGCGGGGACGAGGACGCCGTTCCCCCTCACCGTGCGCCAGCGGGCCGAGTCGGGGGCGGAGCACGCGGGGCTGCCGACGCTGGAGGAGGCGATGCCGGAGGTGTACGAGGCGCTGGTGAGGACGGGCAAGGCCCTCGAGGAGCACTTCGGGGACATGCAGGACATCGAGTTCACCATCGACGCCGGCCGCCTCTTCCTCCTCCAGACGCGCACGGGCAAGCGGACGGGCTTCGCCGCCGTGCGGATCGCGGCGGAGATGCTGCGGGCGGGTCTGACGACGGAGGCGGGGGCCCTGCAGCAGATCCAGCCCGACCAGCTCTCCCAGGCCCGCCCCGCCCCGCCGCCCCGCGCCCCCGCCCCGCCCCGCCTGACGCCGCCGCCGCGCAGCTGCTCTCGCCCGTGTTCGACGCGGCGGCGAAGAGGGCGGCGGCGGGGCGCAGGGCGGCCAAGGGCTTCAACGCCGGCCCCGGGTGCGCCCCCCGCCGGCCCCCCGGGGGTGGCGGCGGCCGCTGAGGGCGGGGCAGGGCGGCTACGGGCGTGCTCGTGCTCTCCTCGGAGCGGGCGCAGGAGTGGGCGGCGGCCGGCCGCAGGGTCCTCCTCGTCCGCGAGGAGACCTCCCCCAACGACTACCCCGTCCGCCCCCGGCCCCCGCGCGCCGCCCCGCCCCCAGCTGAGTGGCGCGGGGCAGGGGATGGTGGTCGCGCAGGGGATCCTGACGGCGCGCGGCGGCTGCACGAGCCACGCGGCGGTGGTGGCGCGCGGCATGGGCAAGCCCTGCGTCGTCGGCTGCTCCACGCTCTCGATCGACGAGGCGCGCGGGGTCGTCACGGCGGGCGACACGGGCCTCGAGGCGCGCGAGGGGGACCCGATCGCCGTCGACGGCTTCACGGGCGAGGTCTTCTTCTGCCACCTCGAGACCTCCCCCTCGGAGGCCCGCCACCCGCCCCGCCCCGCCCGGGCCCGCGGCGACTCGGCGCGCAGATCGTGCAGGTCCTCATCAACAAGAGCCTCGCCCCCGAGGACTCGGCCCTCTTCCAGGACTACCAGGCCCGCCCGCCGGCCCGCCCCGCGGGGGTGCGCTGCGGGGGCCCTGAGGGCTCGCGGGCGGGGGCAGTTGATCATGGAGGCGGCGGACGGGGCGCGGCGGCTGCACGTGCGGACCAACGCCGACACGCCGCGCGACGCCGCCATCGCCCGCGCCTTCGGCGCCGAGGGCATCGGCCTCGTCCGGTGCGCCCCGCCGCGCGCCGCCCCGCCGCCGTTGCCTTGCTCTGAGCCTGGGCGCTGGGGCGGGGCAGGACGGAGCACATGTTCATGGAGCCGCAGCGGCTCACGGACGTGCGGCGCATGTTCTTCTCGCGGGACCGGGCCGAGCGGGGCCGGGCGGTGGAGCGGCTGAAGGTGTACCAGCGGGAGGACTTCGTGGGGATCTTCGAGGCGATGGCGGGCCTCCCCTGCAACATCCGCCTGCTGGACCCGCCCCTGCACGAGTTCGTGCCGCACTCGGACGAGGAGCTCGCCGAGCTCGCCCCCAAGCTCGGCCTCTCCGAGCGCGAGCTCCGCGACATGCGGGGCGCCCTCGAGGAGAGCAACCCGATGCTGGGGCACCGCGGCTGCCGCCTCGGCATCGTCTACCCCGAGATCACGACGATGCAGGTGCAGGCCATCCTCGAGGCCGCCCTCGAGGTGCCCCCGCCCCGCCCCGCCCCGCCCCGCCCGCCCCGCCCGCCCCGCCCCGGCCGAGCGGCCGGGCGGGGGGCCAGGTGTCGGCGCGGGGCGTCGAGGTGCACCCGGAGATCATGGTGCCGCTGGTGTGCCTGGCGCGGGAGCTCGAGCACCAGGTGCTCCTCATCGAGGCGACGGCCGAGGCGCTCTTCGCGGCGGCGGGGCGCCGCGTCGCCTTCACCGTCGGAACCATGATCGAGCAGCCGCGCGCCGCCCTGCTCGCGGGGGAGGTGAACTAGCTGTTTCTTCATCTCGTGCAGTTCGCTGAACTCTCGTGGTGCAGTTCGCGGTGCATGCGGCCTATTTCGACTTCGGCACCAACGACCTCACGCAGACCACCTTCGGCATCTCCCGCGACGACGCCGCCCGGCCCGCCCGCCCGCTCGCCCGCCCCGCCACCGCCACCGCCGCCCCGCCCCGCTGACGCGGCGCGCAGGTTCCTGACGCCGTACATGGAGGGGATCGAGCACCCGATGCACCCGAACGAGCTGATGGTGATCGTGCAGAGCGACCCCTTCCAGAAGCTCGACCAGGAGGGCGTCGGGCAGCTCATGCGCATGGCCGTCGAGCGCGGGCGCGCCGTGCGGCCGGACCTCGCGTGCGGCATCTGCGGGGAGCACGGGGGGGAGCCGAGCTCGGTCAAGTTCTGCCACCGCATCGGCCTCGACTACGTCTCCTGCTCGCCCTTCCGCGTCCCCGTCGCGCGCCTGGCGGCGGCCCAGGCGGCCGTCGAGGAGCCCGGCTTCGTCTCCGACTCCACCTCCGCGGGCGCCAAGACATGGCTCTAGATCTAGATCCGAGCGGCCCCGGCCCCCGGGCGCTCCGTGTGGATTCCATTTCCCTTTTTGCGGGCAACTGATCAGGGTTTGGTGTACCTTTATGCACACCGTGGCACGTGCACGCGTACGTGTACGGTATACGTAGTACGTGTTTCAAGTTTTTCCTCGGCTGTACAATTTTGGGACGTCGACGCTTATAACTTATAGTTAGTGATTAGTGTGCAATTTTGGGGCATTCATGTTCAGTGGCATTTTCAGCCGGCAGTTTTGTAGCAAAGTCGGGGGCCGGAGGGTTATGATCAGTATACGTAGCTTGCGATTGTGCAAATGCCTGCGATGCGGGGTTTTCGAATTTTCCGCTCTTGATCATCGCGATCGGGTTCTTGATCATGATTCGATGATCAGCGACTCGTGACTAATACTCGCGATCGGTGAGCTCCGAGACCAGCCTGCAGCGCCACAGCTGCAGTACTAGTGCCACGGTGCACGTGATCATGATCATGCATATGATCACGATCGCTTGTACAGTAGATGTACATGTAGTACAACCGTGAACTACCTAGTGCCCCAGGCCTATAGCTATAGCTACGGGGTCACGGTCGACTCGGCGATTAGGCAGTACTATATATAGCTAGTCACTGAGTGTGAATATATCTCCCGGGTCCGAGTGCCACTGGCCACGCCGTAACGGTCATGAAGCCATGGCCCCCGCCATGGCCAGCCGCGGGTCGTGCCCGCCGGGCCGCGGGGCGGGGCCCGCGGCCCTTACTAAGTAACTAAGTTAAGCTTCAGCCGCCGGACGTCGATGGAGCCTCGGAGGGCCGCCGGGCCCCCGGGCCCCCGGGGCCACTACTATAGCTAGTATACGTAGTACTAGGCCAGCGCGTGATGGGGATGCAGGGCATTCGCGATCGATGCCATGATGCCATGATGATCTCAGAGTCTGGGGGGCCTCGGGAGTCGGGCCTGGCCAATTGCCGCAGTGGCAAGAGGGATCCGGATCCGGATCATCATGATCCGATGATCATTATGCCATCATTGGACCCGGGATGGCATGGCTGGCTGCCATTTCAAAAACTTGAAAGTTTCAAGTTCGAATTCAAAGCTAAACTTGAAAGGTTGCCATCTGCATTCAGACGCCTGACTCTTGATCATTGAGCCCGATTTAGCTTGTGTGGCACGACTCGCGATAGGTTGCAATTGAAGCTTCGAATTCGAATTCACGGGAAATAATCGAATTCGCGCGCCTAAATGATGTCGTCCTTGGCGGGAGGGGCCGGGATCGGCGGCGCAGCGGGCGGCGCAGCTGGGAGGCGGGGCGGGGGAGGGGGCGGGGCGGGGGCGACGTGCGGGGCGGGGCGGGCGGGAGTCAAGGGGACGTCGAAGCTGGGGGCCGGGGTGGAGGGGGTGCCGAGCGGGGCCCCGCGGGGGGCTCTGCAGCGGCGTGCCCCGACGTCCGCGAGCAGCGGCCGCGCCGGCGTCTCCAGCCCCGCCGGCGACGGCCGTCCGGGCTTGGGGGCGGCCCCGCGGGAGCCCCGGCCCGCCTGCGGGGCCGGGCTTGGCAGGGGCGGGGCCGGGGGACGGGGCGGGGGCGGGGGCGGGGCCGGGGAGGAGGAAGCGGAGGGCGGGGGCGGGGCGGACGAGGCGGGCGGCGACGAGGCGCTGGTAGCCGAGCACCAGGCCGCTCCCCGTCCAGTACACCTGCCGCCCCTCAGCGTCCCCTCCCGGCCCCGCGAGCCCCGGGGGGAGGCCCCCGCCCCGCGCCGCCGCCACCAACCCCCTTTCTGCCTGGCCCGACCTATCCGAGCAAATTTGTTTTTCCCGCGCCGCCGCCACGCACCGCGAAGAGGACGCAGAGGAGGATGCCGAAGATGGTGCCGCCGGAGAGGGGCGGGGCGGGGCCGGCGCAGCCCTCGCACACGGCCGCCAGCGCGTAGACAGTGTCGGCGGAGGCCCAGCACGCCGCCGGCGGGCTCGCCACCGGGGCCCCCGCGGGGGCGGAGCAGAGGAGGAGGAGGGCGGAGCAGGCGGCGGGGACGGCGAGCTGCGCGCGCCCCGCGGAGGCCGGGGCGGAGGGGAGGAGGACGGCGGCGCGGGGGGCGAGGGCGGCGATGGCGGCGCGCGGGTCGGCGCGGACGTTGGGCGGGAGGCAGAGGTACTCCACGCGGACCGCCGCCTGGCCCCCGAGGGCCCGAAAGGAGACCGAGAAGCGCGCCCCCGGCTCGGCGCGCAGCACCCCGGGCGCCGCCGCCGCGCTCAGCAACGACGGCTGCGCCCCGAAGCCGGGAAGCGCGTAGAGGCCGAGGGTCTGGGGCAGGCCTGGGGGCGGGGGTGAGAGGCGGGGGCGGGGGCGCGGGGGCGGGGGCGGGGAGCGGGGACCGGCGACGGTCTCGCCGAGCTGGGCGGGGGCGTCCCAGAGGAGCCCGAGGGCGCCCGTGTCGTACACCACCCCCGTGTGCAGCGCGCCCCGCGCCAGGCCCTCCCGCGCCCGCCGCACCGCCCCCGCAACCGCCCCCGTCCCCGCCACCCGCACGCCTCGTGGCACGGCGCCAGGTCGGCCGCCCCGCCGGCGGCGCCCATGCTGGTGGAGGGTGGGCGGGGCGGAGGGCGGGGGCGGGAGGGGCGGGCGGACCGCGAGGTGCCGTTCCTGAAGAGACCGACCTGCAGAGGCCCCGCTCAAGATCGCAACCCTCGCGATCTCGCATCGCGGCTACCGTCGCGAGGGCGATCGAGCGCCGCACGGCCGTCTCCGTCCGCTTCAGCGCCGACGAGAGCAGCCGCCCCGCCCCGGGGGCCCGGCCCCCCTCGAAGCTGCCCCGCCCCGCTCGCCGCGGCGCGGTGGGGCGCTGCGGCGGGGCGGGGCGGGAGCTGCGCGGCGCGCACGTCGTCTCGTACTCGTCGGCGTCGACGCCGATGACCCACGCGGGGGCCCCCCGCGCCGACGCCGCCTGCGCCCCGTCAGCCTCGCCCCGGCGGGGCCGGCGGGGCGGCGGGGCCCACCGGATGGCGGCGGAGCCGGCGCTGCCGGCGCAGCCGAACACCACATCCGCCCCCGCCCCGCGGCCGCCTCCCCGGCCGCGGCCCCGGCGGCCTGGGGCGGTGAGGGGCGGGACGGGCGCGGGGCGCGGGGCGGGGCGCGCACGCGGTCGGAGAAGGAGGGAGGGACCGGGTGAGGACCGTGCAGGCGGGGCACGCGTGGGCGACCCCCCGCGCGAATCCTGCCACCGCCCGCCGCACCGGCAGCACCCTCACTGCCGCCCCCGTCAGCTCGAGGGACGGGGCGGGGCGGGGCGGGGCGGGCGCACGGGGCCCGGACACGACAGCGACGGTTCTGGCGCGGGAGACAGCGCCGGCGAGGACGCCGGCGAGGAAGCCGACCTCGCCATCGGCAAAGGCCGCGCCCTCGATGTTCGGCCCCGCCCCGGGCGCCACGTGGTCGACGAACGTGAAGAGCAGCCCCGCGTACCTGCGCCGGCGGCCCCTCGCCCCCCGCCCCCCCCGCCCCCCGCGCGGGGCCGGCGGGGCGCACCGGGAGCGCGCGCAAGCGTAGACGGCGGCGGTGAAGGCCTGGGGGAGGGCAGGTGAGGGCGGGGCGGGGGCGGGGCGGGGCGGGGCGGGGCGGGCCTCGTCGTGGGAGGCGAGGAAGACGTGGCGGGCGCCGGCGGCGAGCAGCGCCTCGAGGGCCGCCTCGACGTCGGCCGCCCCGCTCGAGGCCGCCCTCGCCAGCGCCCGCGAGACCCCGAGGCCCGTGAAGCCGCCCTCCCAGATGTTCCGCAGGTAGACCCCCTCCTCCACGCTCTCCCCGGGGCCCAACAGCAGCCCCGCGCGCCACGGCACCGGGAGCCCCGTCGCGGGGTCCACGCCCGTGCGCATCGCGCCGGCGGTGAGGAGGCCGCGGTAGCGCTGCGGGGCGGGGGCTGAGGGGGCGCGGGCAGGGAGCGCGGCGCGGGGCACCTCGAGGGCGGCGGGGGTCTGCGGCGGGAGCTTCTTGCAGGCGAGGTAGCAGGGGGTGACCTCCACGAGCCCCGCCGCGAGGCCCAGCGCGACGACGCCGCCGGAGAAGGGCCGCCGCGCCAGCGCCCGCGCCGCCAGGTCGTACCGGATGATCACCGAGGCGAGGAGGTTGGCCGAGCCGGCGAGCGCCCCGCTCTGGTAGGAGCTGTAGAACTCGTCGATGCCGGACTCGATCACGAGGAGGCCGGCGGCGGCGGCCCGCGTCGAGACGTCCACCCCCGTCGCCGTCGCGAAGTCGCTGTTGAAGAGCACCTCCGGGCCCTGCGCGGCCTCAGGGCGGGGCGGGGCGGGGCGGGGCGGGGCGGGGCGGGGCGGACGGAGGCGATGGCGGCGCGGGCGGCGGCGGCGACGGCGGCGTCGTACTCGGGGCGGTCTGCGTACTCCTCGGGGAGCGCGAGGGCGAGCACCTCGCAGGCCGCCTGCACGCACGCCACCTCCACCCCCTTCCGGAAGCCCTGCGCGCCCCGCCTCGCCCCGCTCGCCCCCTTGCTGACGCCGGGGGCGGCGCGGGCGGTAGGAGGGGGATGGGGAGGGGGGCAGGGGGGGAGGGGGGGGAGGGGGGAGCGGGGCGGGGCGCGCGGTCTGGACGGCGAGCATGGCGGGGTCGGGGGCCTCGTAGCCGAGCATGCCGATGCGGGAGACGCCCATCGAGGCGGCGAGCACCTGCCGCACCCTCGCCCCCCGGGCCACGCGAGGGCGGGGGAAGGCCTGCGCGCGCCCCCGCGAGGAACCCGAGCTCGTCGAGGCGGTAGGCGAGGCACTCGAGGTTCGCCGCCTGCGCCCCTGCCTCCGGGCACGCATTCTGCAAGATGCTGACGTTCATAGCCGGCGTCGCCCGCGCAAATTCGTTCACCGCCCCGATAAACTCCCTGCTGCAGAGGTCAGCAGCTGCAGGATCAGGACGTCGACGGCGGCCCCTCCCCGTCGGCCGCGAGCAGTTCCCCGCCGCCGCCGCCACCGCGCCCCTCTTCCCGCCCCTCGTCTAGGCCTATTCCAAACCGCAGCTAGCCTAGGCCTAGTCCTATCCCCCGTCCAACCTATCCCTCCCCTGCCCTTCCCATCCGGCACCCGTATCGCGCACGGGTGGTTTGCCCAGACGAAGATGCGGGAGACACCGCTGGCTGTCAGCCGCTGCGCCGCGGCTGCGAGCGCGGATCAGCGAGTTGCACTCGAGCCCGCAAAGCGAGCACCTAGGATAGAGGTGTAGTCATCGTTGTCTGGAGTTTCGACCCGTACGGGCTGCTGAATGGCCGAAACCAAGAAAGACTGATGAACGTAGCTTAGCTGCGGTGTGCAGCTTAGCTACGTAGACAGGGCGCGCACCAATTCGTATTCCTGCTCAGATGTGAATATGATGCGATCGTGCACGCACTACAGCGCTCGCGCTGTACGCACTTCATAAAAGGGCTCGTGAAGAAGACCGACTGTGGTGGTGGCCACCGTTGACCCTGCGGAGCTTCCGCAGACCAGCGCCACAACCATCACCAGCGCCAGCGCCAGCGCGCTCCCGCGCGTGGCCTGCATTCTGTGCCTTCGACGGCTGCGCCGATTCCGAGGGTACCGGAGCGGCTAATTTTCCGAAGCCCCACGCACTTTACAGCAGCGCTGCGATTCATGTATCGAGCGGCTCCTGCGTGATGCTTCTGACGGTCAACTGCGCGGACCGGCGCTTCCGGGTGAAGGTGGAGCCGTCGGAGAGCATCGCGCAGCTAAAGGTGCTGGTGCAGGCGGCGCTGTACGAGCTCTCTCTCTCCGAGTGCAGGGACGAGGTCTTCGCACTCGAGGATTCCGAGCGCCGCGGCCTGCCGTCCGCGCTCGCTGCTGGCGACGTGCTCGTGGATGGCGACGTCATTTTTGCAGTCCTCCGCGCGTGGACCGCGGCCAAGGAGGTGGGCGCGGCTCCTGGAGAGGCGGGCGGAGAAGAGGGCGGGGCGACGCTGCGGGCGAGCGTGGCGCCGGGGGCGGATGGGATCGCGCGCCTGAGGGCACTCTGGGCGGCCCTCGAGGCGGCCACGGCGCGCGAGCTGCTGGCGGCCTGCGTGACCGAGGAGGGCGCGAGCCGTGTGGCGGGGGACGGCGAGGCGCTGCGGCTGCTCGGCGCGTGCGCGGAGAGCGGCGATGCGCCCGTCCGCCTCGCTGCCACGCGCGCCTACCGCGCCCTTGCCGAGGCCGGTCCGCCCCCGCCGCCGGCGCGCCCCACCGGCCCACCGCCCCCGCAGACGCCGTCGCGCTGCTCCGCTCCGGCGCGGGGCGCGCCGCCCTCGGCCTCGCGCGGCAGCTCGCCGGCGACGCCGAGGAGGATGCGGCAGCGCTCTGCGCGGCGCTGGCCGGCGCGGCGGAGGGGGCGGCGCTCGTCGTGCAGGAGGGGCTCTGCGGACCGGTCGTCGCCTGGCTGCGCCGCGGCGGCCCTGCGCGGCCCCGCGCGCTCCGCGCCCTCTCCGCGATCGCCGCCTCCCGTGCGCGCCTCTGCAGCCGCACGCGCCTCCCCGAGAGCGGCGGCGCAGGTGGCGGGCGGGAAGCGCTGCTGCGGGCCGGCGCCGCCGGCGCCCTCCTCGCCCTTTTCCAGGTGGGAGTCCTGCCGGCCCTCCCCGAGGCGCCGTCGAGCGGGCCGCAGGAGGAGGCGGAGGAGGCGGTGCGGGGCGCCGGGGGCCGGCCGGTGGCGGGCGGGGCGGGGCTTGGGCCGGAGGGTGCCCTGGAGGCCCTCGTGCACCTCTCCGGCAGCCATGCGAAGGCGCAAGGGTCCCCAGAGGGCGCCGCCGTGCGGCTCGCCCCGCCCCGCCGCCCTTGCCGCCAAGCGCGACGAGGCCGGCGGCGCAGGCGGCCTCCGGGCAGACGCCAGCGGCGGGGGTGGAGGAGCTGGTGCGGACGTGGGCGGCGCTGGCGCGGCTCGAGGGGGAGCCGGCGGTGCAGGCTCTCGCGGCCGGCGAGCTGCAGGCGGCGGCGCGCGAGGCGGGGCCCCGCGCGAGGCAGTCGCGAGGCACGCGATCCGGCCCCTCCTCCGCCTCCTCGAGGCCCCCGAGCCGGCCGCCACCGTGCGCCCCCCGCCCGGCGCCCAAGCGCCGCCCCGCCCGAGCGGCCCGCAGGCGGCCGCGGCGGCGATCGCGCAGGTTGCCCTCTCCGAGTACGGCAAGCGGAGCGCCGTGCGCGGGGCCGGGGTCCGGGCGGCCCTGGGAGCCGGCCGAGGGCGCGCGCAGATGGAGGCCGGCGCGGGCAGCGCGCTGGCTGGGGCGCTGCTGGCGCCCCGCGGCCTCGCCTTCCAGCAGGTCGCGGCGGCCGCCGCCGTGCGGACCGCGCCCTGCCTCACGCCCCGCAGGAGGCGCTGCGGGCCCTCGCCAACCTCGCCGCCCTCGAGGAGGCCCGCCTCCAGCTACGCCGCGAGCGGCGCGCCCTCCTGGCCCCGCCACTCGCGCCCGTCACGGCCCGCGCAGGCTGCTGCAGGCGCTGCTGGGGTCGGGCAACGCCCTCCACCGCGGCGACGCGCAGGTGGACGCGTACCTCTCCCTCGTGCGCTGCGCCCATGGTTGCGCGCTCGCGCGGCTCGCCTCGCGCCTCGGCTGACGCGCCCTCGTCGACGCTCAGCTGAGGCGCGCCCTCCAGTCGAGCTGATCACGAGGCCGGCGCGGCTGACCGAGGCGAACTGCACTAGTAAGGGTCGCTTCGGCCCGTCCCTTCCTCAATTCGTCTTCTTAATAAGTACAGCCCTGTTCGCTTCGAAAAGGGGCCCTGGTCTGTTTTGCCCACCGGTAGTCTCTTTCCGCAATCCCATAGAATTCGGGGTCCATCGATGCAACGTGCCGAGAAACAAAAGCGGGGGGGGGTTTGCAGGGAAGAGGGCGCGCGGCGGAGGCTCAGGGCTCGGGGGCGATGTAGAGCTCGTCGAGGGCGGGAGAGGCGCGCAGGCGCAGGCCGCGCTCGTTGGCGAGGTGGAGCAGGCACGCGAAGAGGACGCCGGGCGCGAGGCGCCCCTGCGCGGCGTCCTCCCGCAGCTCCCCCGCCAGCCGCCGCACCGTCCCCTGGAAGGAGCAGCCCTCCTCCCCCTGCAGCTCCTGCGCCGCCTTTCGGCGGGGGCCCCGGCGGGGGCGTGCGGGGCGGGCGTGCCTGGTCGACGATGGACCACATGGAGGTCTTGAGGCGGCGGACGTCGATGACGAGCGGGAGGCGCGCATAGGCGACCCGCACGCGCTCCGCCCGGCGCGGGGCGGCGACGAGCACCAGGCCCTCGTCCGCGCCGGCGCCCTCGGCGGGGCCCTTGCCGAAGCCCCCGAGGTCGCCGAAGTCGGGCCCGAAGCCGAGCCCGCCGTCCCCGTCCTCGCCATCCTCGGCGCCGCCGCCGGGCCCCTCCTCGCCCTCCCCGGCCCCCGCCTCCCCGGGGTGCGCGCGGCGGCCTTCCTCGAAGGCCGCCACCAGCTCCGCGCACTCCAGCCGCTCCTCCGGCACCCTGCAAGGCCCTCGCGCCCCGCCCGCACCGCCCCGCCCCGCGCCCCCGCCGCGCCGCACCACTGCGACTCGTGCAACGGGTAGTTGAACCATTTCAGCAAGTACTCCACTCGCCCCTGCGCGGGCCTCAGGCGCGCCGCGGGGCCGGGAGGAGGGGCGGCGCCTTGCGCTCGCGGGAGGCGAGGATGGCCTCCACTTCGTACTGGTTCTCGCCCACGAGCTCCGCCCCCCGCTCGCCGCGCAGGAACGTCGCCCCCAGGCTCCCCGCGGAGTACGCCTGCCGCTCTACGGAGGGGGTCAGGGGGGGCGGAGCGCCGGCGCGGCCCCTGGCGGCGCGCTTTTGCGGAGGACCGTCGCGTGGCTCGAGGAGGGTCCCGCCCGCCTGGAATGCCGCGTCGGGTGCGTCGGAGGTGGGGCGGGGCGGGGCGGGGCGGACGGGGCGGGGCGGCGGGGCTGGCGCGCGGCGAGGGCGAGCAGGGCGGGGGCGGGCCCTTCCCCCGCGAAGTCCACGCGAAGAGCGCCCCGCCGCGCCCGCTTCGGCCGCTCCTTCGCCGGCGTCTCCCCTGCGCGCCGTCAGCCACCGGCGGGCCAAGGCGGGGCGGGCGGCGCTGGCCTGTGTGGGCCGCGAGAGGGAACTTCCAGAAAGGGTTGTGCTGCCTGAAGGTGCGTCGCAGCTCGAGCGGGAGCGCCTCCACCGCCGCGGGGCCCGGCCCGCGCGCCCCCGCCTCATCGTCCGAGCCCGCGCCGCCCGGGCCGTCGGCGTCGGCGTCGGCCTCGGGCGGGGGCGGGGCGTCGAAGTCGGGCAAAGGCCCCGCGCCGAAGTCGTCCAGGGGCTCCCCCTCGGGGTCGAAGAAGGCCTCGCCCCCCGCCGGCCCCCCGCCGGCACCTTCCCCCAAGCCCGCCCCGGGGGGAAGCGAGGGCGAGCGCGGCGCCAGTTCGACTGGCGGGCGCGGCGCCGGCTCCTCTTCGTCGTCATCGTCGGTGGCGGGGTCGAAGCGGCCGTCCCAAGGCTCCTCCTCGCGCAGCGCTTCGAGGCCGGCCGCCTCGAAGAGCTCGCCCGGCGTCGCCGGCCACAGGCCCCACCCCAGCGCCCCCGCGGGGAGCAGCACTGCAAACCCGCCTGAGGTCGCGCGGGGCGCACGGGAGGGGACGGGGCCGAACCGCGTAGGGGGACGAGGTCGAGGGCCGGGGCGGGGCCGGCGGGGCCGGCGGCCACGTGCGGCGCCTCTGCCGAGTCGAGGCAGAGCTGCCCGTCGCTGCGCACGCCGAGAGAGCACAGCAGCATCCCTTTTGCCCCGCCCTCGTCGAACTGCGCGCCCTGGCCTTCACGATCCAAGTCCAGGGCGCGCGGGGCGGGGCGGGGCGGGCCTTGGCGGCGGCGACGGAGAAAAGCGGGTCGGGGACGGCGGCGGCGCGCTCGGCGCCTTCCATCCCGATCTTCTCCTCCTCGCCCTCCTCCACCAAGAACGCCTGCCCGCCCCCACGTTAGCCCGCTAGACCGCCGCATTCCGCCCCCGCGCACCCGCTCCGCCTGCCGCGCCCGCCGGCGCTCGGCGGCGTTGCCCGCGGAAGCGCCGGGGCCGTCCAGGGCCTGGGACTGGCGGGGCTGGGCCTGGCCCTCGGCGGCGGCGACGAGCTGCGTGAGGCCAGACTGCGTGCGAAGGATCCAGGAGTGGAAGACGTCCACCCGCACACTGAGCCGCTGTCGGCGAGGGTGCAGGCAGGGGCGCGGGGCAGCGCCGCGCACCTGTAAATCCTCGCGCAGGCGTCGACCACGACGCCGGCCACGGCGAAGTCCACCGTCACGCTCCCGTCCGCCGCCGTCACCGCGAGGGGCGTCACCTGCGCCTCCTCGAGCCGCCGGCGGTCGACCCGGCCCCGCGCCAGCGCCTCGACGTGCTCCGTCAGTTGCAGCTGCCAGCAGTTCCGATCCGAAATCCGCTGCGCGGTGCGTCACGGGCCCGGCGGGCGGCCGACGGGCGGGGCGGCGCACGTTGTCGGCCGCGGCCTTCATCGTCACTATGAAGGCCATCGCGGCGTCAACGCCTGCGGTCAGCGAGCCCTGCAATGCCCTCGGTGAGGTGGGGAGCCGCAGCCCGGCCGCCGCACGGCGCGCACCTGCGGCCCGCGCCGTGGCTGCTGCTGCTGGGCTGCCCGTAGGACAAGGGCAACGGAGGCCGGGGCGGCCTGCGTCCCGAGCCGTTCCTCGGCGTCTCGATCTTCCGTAGCCGGCTCAAACGCGCCGGAATCCGCCGCGACGATCCTCCGCCGCTCCGCCGGGCGCTGGGGCGAAGCGAGCATTTCCATTCCCGCCGCAGCCCGCTGACGCTTACGGGGCTTTGCGGCTGCGGGGGCCGCGGAGGCTTGGCCGGCCTGCGTCGCGAGCGGCGGCTCTTCCTCCACGGCCTCCAGAGAGCGCATCGGGGCCGCGGCGGCGCGGCTCGGGCCCGGCGCGCCGTCCTCGTCGCGCTCCAGCACCGACAGCTTTAGGGGCTGGGGGCTCACTGCCGCGCGCGCCGCCGCCGCCTTCTTCTTCTCGTGCGCGGCGATTCCTGTTGGCGAGGGCGTCGAGAGTTGTGCTGCCAGGGGCTTCCGCTTGTGCGCGGGGTCCGCCTGCGACTGAAGGTTCCCGAGAGGGGAGAAGGGGATCCTTGACATTGATGTCCTCGGCGCCGTCTTTGCGGACGGCTCGCCGAATTCACTCGGATCATTCTCATTACCGCCCACGCTTGGCCGGAGACTGGGGCGAGCTGCCGAGAAGTGAGACACGCTTGAGACACGCCTCATGGAGGAACAAACCCCTTTGCGTGACAAGAGCATCACGCGCGCGCCCCTGGCCCCTGATGGCCGCCTTGTTTGTGGGGTCCGCATCGAGAACCTGCCGAGAGAAACTCGTGGGGCTGTACCGCACAAAGTCTTGGCGAGCTGCGGACCTTCTGGTAGTACTTTATAGCTTGGTCGTTGTCACCAAGACCGGCGCACACTCGGCCGGCGAGGATCAGCTCCGGGGCGGCTCGGCTATCGTTGACCCAGCCAGACAACTGCGGAGACCTGTATCTGGCCAAGTTTGAACGACAGTTGCACTTGGATCAAGCTCTCACGTCACTGTACGCGTCGCAGTAGCGTCCCAGTTTCTCGTACACGACAGCGCGATTGAAGAGGGCTGGGAGTCCTCTCAGCACATGGCATCGGTCGCTGGAGAAGCGGCCGCGGGCGCACCGATCTTGGAGTTGGGATCGAGTGCGAGCGCTGCTGAAAAGTGCTCTATCGCCGCTAGCAAGTCTCCTGACTTGAATGCTGCCAATCCGCGGTTTCCAGCATCGGCGACCTGCCCGCGTTGCTCACGCCCGCCTGCAGCACGGATGGCTGCATGCACAGCCGCGGCCATAGGATGCCGCGGCTCTGAATCGATGTTCTGGTTGCTAGCTGGTTTACGCCGCGGCCGGCGCGGCGCAGCGAGGGTGCACGCAGGCCGTTGTTTTCAAACCTGACAAGGAACGAGGGGTAGTGTATTTTAGACTCATAGGCGTCGACGCGGACTCGGACCGGACGTCGACGTCGATCGCGAGCTCGTCTACAGCTATACTAGTACTATATATATATATATGATATCGCTAACGTTAACCATGCCGATGGACTCCGGACCGTGGCATGATATCGATCACGGGCGGTTTTGCGCCAGCAGATCTGAGTTATCAATGGAATGTCAGAGTTAGAGCCAGTATCGATCGACGTCGACGTATGCGCATGCATGCATGCGAATGCATAAGCCTCAAGCTCGAGGGTATAGGGGCTCCCCCCCCAAAACGCGCCCCATGCCAGGCTCGCATGTGCACACGCGTGTAAGGGTGCTCAACGTTCTCTAAAGCATTGATCGGCCATTAAAAGCCTCAACCTGTAACTCAATCAAAATATAGGAGCCGAGCACTGGATGTTAAGATGGAACACTGTTCTCTGAAGGAATAGCTGCATCACCAAGAACCTTGCGGAACACATCGAAGATTTCGCCTCGTACGAAGTCCTGCGAGGCGTAAGTGTCGGGACGGGTAGAGTGAGGCAAGTTAACAGACATTGTCAACAATATTGACGAGAAGGAAGGTGTCGTGGATCTTGTCGATAAGGGTACGGTCCGATGAGCCCTCGGGGTAGATGGCGCCCCAAATGCGCTTCCACAAGCCGAAGGCCTCATCCTTCCAGATGAGGAAGGAGCGGGCATCAACAACAGTGGGCTGGATGATCTCCTTGCAGGGGAAGACACCCCAGGTGACGGCATTGACGCTGTCACGTGGCGCATTTGAAGAGAGGTTCCCCCTTGCGTCTACCGCCATGTATGCGATGGACGGGAGCCCAGGCATAACTCTCATGAGCTGCTCAAAGAGCTCGGGGCTACAGAAGAACTCGATGTACGCCTTCTGGAACACGTAGCCGCCCCGGGTGCCCCAGCCCACTGTGCTGTCACTTGATGGAGCACCGTTGACCTTCGGCTGGCTGTGCGCCACGCAGGTCAGTAACGGGAGGACCGATAGAGCACCAATCAGGCGCGGGACCTGTTGATCGTGAGGAAGCCTGCGCGGTTGATGGCAGCGAGCTGCCGCTGGATGAGGCCAGACTCCGGCGCCATCCCTGCCTCGCACCACGGGAGCCGAGGAACCTAGCACAGGGTAAGGCATCACGACAATAGACGGGGAAGGGTGGGAAGTGAGGGTTGGGGTGGGGGGTGGGTAATTTTTTTCGGGGGGGGGGAGGGGGAGGAGGGGGACAAAGAGACGGCTTACACACCTTCCCCTCGCAGAACGAGGCAAAGACCGAGTAAACGTCCTGCAGTGAGTCCAAGTGCTCGCCCCACAGCGCCTTCCGGTCGACAAACTGCGCCAAGTGTCGAGGCGCGTGGTGGTGGGGTTGGAAACGTTACAGTGGGCACCTTGCCGCTGTGCAGGTTGCAGAGGTGGTAGTCATTCAGGTCGCCATACGCGGGAGAGGTCACGTCGCCCCAACGGCCGTTCGGGAAGTCGTCCCTGCGCGGGTTGGTACTCCCCCTCCAGGCGAACTATCAGGCAGGGGCGCACCAGCCCGAGGTGCGCGAGAGGTACGACTTTGGGCGGTTGGCCCAGAAAATGGGCCGCACCTGCTCCTTATTCCGCTTCGGGTTCGTCGGCTGCGCGGCGCGGGCCGGTTAGTGGGCGAGGGGAGCGTGGAGAGGCGAGACGCACAGGGCGCCAGGGAAGCTGGCGTCGGCTTTCGGTGGTGGAGATCAGGCCGAGTCCTTCGAGGATTTTGGTCACGCTCTTCTCGAGGTTGAGCGTGTAGAAGTGGAGCCCTGCGCGCCATCTCGCACCACGCCGAGGGGCCCCGCACATCGCACTGCGAACCTGGAGCTCCGCTGTCGAGAAGCTTCCTGCACATTTCGATGCCAAGTTTGACTCCGTACTCCTTGACGGCTTCGTCGTTGTCCTGCGCCAGCGTCGGGAGGGGAGAGGGGGGGGGGGGGGGGGGGGGGAGGTGGGGGGCGGGGCGGGGCGCGCCTTGATCGCCTCGAGCTCGTCTAGGACGTGCTGCGGGACGCGCGTCTTGCAGAAGCCCGTCATCCGCTTGAAGCCCGCGTAGTTGTGGATCGGCATGATCCCCGGCAGGATCGGCACCGTGATCCCTGCGCTCCCACTCGCCCCGCACGAAGAGGAACGAGCAGGGATTTCGCACCGAGAGCGCGGCAGTCTTTCACGTACTTGACGAAGACGTCAACATCTGCGGCGTGCAATAAGGAAGCGAAAGGAAGCGGAGGGGGGACGCCGCGCCGAACCGTAGAAGAGCTGAGTGATGATGAAATCAGCGCCCGCGTCGACCTTCTCCTTCAAGTGCTTCAGGTCCTCCTCGTAGCTCGCGCATTCGGTGTGGCTCTCGGGATACCCTGCCACGAGCTCAGCGCAGACCCTGAGAGATCGAACGAAATATGGGCGCACCTGCAACGCCAATGCCGAAAAAGTCGCCGTACTCTTTTCGGATGTATCGAACTAGGTCGACGGCGTACGAGAAACCGCCATCCACTGCCGTCCACCGTTCCTGGCCAACCGGCGGATCTGCGAATGTTGGATGTCGACTCGGTTGTCGCCAACGCAATTTACAGGCGAGTGAGGCGCTTTTGCGCGCGCGCACGCGTGCGGAGCTATAACGCACCACCGCGCAGCGCGAGAATGTTGTGCACGCCGCCCTCCTTTGTTGCCTTGAGCGCCTTCTCAATCTTCTCGACCTCCATGTTCGTGCAGGTCAGATGCATCATCGTCTGGACGCAGCAGAGGTTTTGAGCCGTCATGCTAATCTCAAGAGTCAGATCTGCCGTCGTGCCGCCGGCGCCCCAGGTGATATCGCAGAAGAGGGGCTCGAACTCCGCCATGCGGTCGATCCTGCCAGCGGAGCGTCGGTGATGAACAATTGGTTCGTAGCTTTGCGCAAGAGCGACAGGGACGGGTTGGAGCGCAGAGGCGGCGACGGCAACGCACCGCTCGAACAGGTTCTCCACGCCGGCGTCCGTCTTGGGAGGAAAGTACTCGAAGGAGAAGAACGGCTTCCCATCGTGGATTGCCTTGTTGATCTGGCGCGACCGGCTCAGCTTCGCGCGCCGCGGATACCCGGCGCTGTATAGACCTTGTCGATAATCTTCATGGCGTCGGGAGGGCGACTGATCTACCCGCCTGCAGAACACGCTTTCACTCGGGCTAATCTGCTGTTCGAACCGGCGCTCCCGGCGCTCGCCGAACCGAGAGGGCGCGCGGTGAGAACCCGGACAGAGTCGCGAACAAAGTGATTATCGTACCCCTTCGAGCAGTAATACACAATATAGATGTCAGCCAGGATCGTGTAGATTCCCACATGTACATGTACACTACTACTACAGCTAGTATACGTACTTGTAGTAAGTACGTTTTCGTGTAAGTACGTGTCCAAATGCGCGGATGTACCTTGACCGCAAGGCCCGCGGCCCCCTAGGCCTTGCAAATTAAAGCATAACCCGTGGCAACCCCCCCTTGATGCTAACCTTGAGCGCCTCGCGATCGCCACCTTGCAAGCTAATTATAAGCTTAAGATCCTCCCATACCAAATTTTCACCATACAAATCGAGCTGTGACGTTCTGAAAGCTGTTTTCCACCAATATACTGCATACGTATACGTATACGTATACGCATACGTATATATACTGCCGACGATCGCGAGGGGGGCCGGGCCGGGGCTACCATGCATGCCGCTCCCATACAAAAATTTTGTATATATATATATGGCAGCAGCTTAAGCTTGCGCCTTATATTAAGCTTGCCTTGAGCACCTTGCCACCTTGGCAAGCTTAGCTTAAATACCCGAAAGTGCGCATGCACCTCAGGGCCTTGAACTTCGGAACGCAAGCTGCTTCGCCGAGTCGGAATTCCTTGCAAAGCAGACCGTCGCGATCGGACGGTCATGAAGCGCATGCATATGCTGGTCATGATTTTATGCGCAGCATGGCATATATAGCAGGATCACTGAGTCAGGACGTCGACGCACTGCGCATGCGGCACACTAGTACTGTGACTCACTGAGTCAGTGACATGTGCTACGCGATCATCGGATTGTAGATAATGTTTTTGGCAGATTTAGACGTACACGTTCGTTTGAATTCGTGTCCAAATGCCCGGCCGCGGATGCCATCCGACCCCATTCGGGCCCATTGGCAAGGGGGGGTACGCATCGGCATAGTTTGGAGGGATGGGCCGCTCTCGGTCGAGGTCCCGCAGCCCACGGCGGCGCTCCCGGAGCCGCAGCCGTGACCGCAGACGGGACGATCGAGACCGGTATGACTACGACCGCCGCGACAGAGATTACGACCGCAGGCGCGACGATTACGACCGTAGACGCGACGATTATCGCGACCGGTTCGAAGACTGCGCACCTTCTACTTCTTCCCCTCATGTACATTAGGCGGGACGACCGTGGGCGAGGTGCTGGCGCGTACGGATCGGCACGCGCGGCGACCTGCAGGTTCGTTTCATCGCTTTTATCGCTCCAGGCACGCCGAAGTCCTCCCGCCGGCCTTGCTGCCGAGCGCCTTCGGACGGATGGAGAACGCCGCCCATCGCACTCCAGAGCGCCCCGAACGCGGCTGACGCTTTATCCTCTCCAGCCTCTTTGTGGGGAATCTGAGCTACAGCTGCAAGGCGGAAGACCTTGAGGATCTCTTCCGCGAATGCGGGAAGCTTCGCTCCGTGTCCATTGGTGCGCGGCTGGCCCTTCTGCGGCATTTATGCACATTTTTGAAGTCGTAGCTGCGTGCAGGTATGAACAAGCAGACGGGTGCCAGCAAAGGCTTTGCGTTCGTGGAGTACGAGGTACGTGCTCACTGTGCGGGCACTGAAACGGAGTGCTGAGAGCCAACTCTTTTTTCTTAACAGGATGTTCGAGATGCTGAGGAAGCAATGCGGAAGTTCAACGGTTACACCTTCGAAAACCGGCGCCTGCGTCTGGACTTCGACATCGGCCTCGGCGCAAAGAACTTGGGGCCTGGAAAACGGGGCGGAGGCGGTGGGGATCGCGAAAGGGAACGCGAACGTAGCCCCCGGCGAGACCGCAGTCGGAGCCGTGACCGTGGCAGCCCCCGTGGCAGCAAGGACGAGGGCACCAAGGAAGGCGAGGAGAGCCGCAAGCGGGAATCTTCCCGGTCTCCAAGCCCCAGCGCCAAGCGCGCCCGCGAGGAAGGCTCCTCGTAGATGCCGGTGTAGCTCACCTTGAGGTCGGTCGTAATTAGGACGTCCTACTAGCCTATCTATAAAGCTCACCTTGATTCCCGCAAGAGCCTTCACTTTCGTGTCAAAGACGTAGACAGCCAAGGTGCAGTTGGACTCGAGCTCACTTTCGTGTCCTGGAAAAAAAGCTTCAACAGCACAGTCGTTGTGAATGAGGACGTCTCGTAATCGTAACTAGGGTTACGATCTGCGATTACGATCGTAACTAGGACGTCTTAGCTTTGATCTGCGATTACGATTGGGGCAGCACCACGCTGTGCGGGCACCTGTAGCTCTAGCTAGCTATATGCGCTATAGCCAGAGTGTCCGCGGGGAGGCGCATTACTCTCCTTAGGGGGCCTCGCAGGGCCCGGCCGGCCAGCTCGCTGGTGGGCTGGGCCCGCGGCCGCGCGGCGGCCGCAGTGTACATTCCCACACTTGTAGCCCGGTCGGACGTCGACCTGCGTTTTAGTACGTGTCCAAATGCGTGATGGACTTCGATTCCAGGGACTCATGATCAAGCTCTAGCTATATAGATCGATATATATCGATATCGGCCGGCACCAGTAACGTCCCGAGTCCTTCATTTTAATTTTTGGTCGGACGGGATTTCGACCACCTGAGCGATTTCGGTACAGTTCGCTGTGCCTGCGCCACAGCCTGGCAGGGCATATGTGCATGCATGGTCCTATCGATATCGTTCGGAGCCCGCGGGCAAAGTTTGCTATCCACATGCGCAGTGTACAGTTTGCTATGCCACATGCGCAGAGTACATCCCACACCTGTAGCCCGAACGGTGCGATTTAGTTCGTGTCCAAATGCGAGTACAACTACATCGTGTTCAATGAAGGGGATGAGAGGAGAGAACATGAGAGGAAATACTGAAGGGGGACTGCAGGGCTGCAGGGCTGGCGCTTCCTCTGGAGTACGTGTCCAAATGCGAGCTAGTCACAGGTATGAAGAAGACTGAATTGAGATGGGGGACGGGCAGAGGCGAGCGGGGGCGGCAGGGGCAAGAGTGTGGACGACTGTTCGAATCACTACCACGCTCTCCTCTATCCAGGACTAGCTCATTTTTCCGAGCCTCATCTTTTTGACGATTGTGCGTTGACCATAGAAGAGGAAGGAATCGATAATGCCCGCAACCGTAAAGACGCCTCCAACGATAGCACACACAGATGTAAGGAACTGGGAGAAGGAGCGGTACGAATCCGAAACTTGAACCATCAGGGGTGAAAGGTCATAGAAGAAGAAGACACCTGTCGATGAAAACACTACATCAGCCGAGTTTCACTTTCAGGAGAGGAAGAACAAACCGGGCAGAGACCGTGTTGCTCCATGGGCATCAATATTCCGGAAGTGCTCAGTGAAGGCGAACTGGTTGGTGCTGATAACCTTGCCATCCGCTTTTTGATACTTAGTGGGAACGACCTTGATAAAATACTGAAACATCCCAGAGGCTGTATGCAGGGAATCGAAGGCTGCACCACAAGCAGCGGTGTGAAAAAAACACGCACTGGCAGAGACAATGCGCTTCTGACCATCCAGAGGGTTCACGATCCCAGGAAACTCCTTCCCGAAAGAAAGCTTGTGCACGATGTGGCTCACATTGAAATCTCGAGATTGGAAAGGCATTAGGTCGTGCACATGCATGTGCGCCTGCCAAGAGTCAGCCGCAAGTCCCGGATCTGCACTGCATAAATGCTAAAAGAACCTGCTGGAACGACTTCCCGGGAGCGAAATGAAAGTTGCCCGCGACCTGCGAAACCATCAACAACCTCGATGTGGCGGAAGATCTGTCTGGACTAACCTTGTTAACTTCAAGGGAGCCATGTACACGACACCCCTCGCCCGCCGTGTTCTTGAGCTTGTTCACGAATCCCTCACGCACGCACTGCTCAATGTTCTCCGCCCCCGAGAAAGCCCAGCCACGGCGACGGTACGCTTCCCGAACTTGGTCGCACGTGTTGCAGCACGGTGGCTCCCCCTCTTTTGGTTCTTCGGCACCGTAGCAACTGCCGCAGTAGTTTGGATCTGTTTCATTCTTGAGGGCGGCGTCGGGTATCGCCTCGTGCTCGCCAAGCTCTGAGTGCGGGAGTCAATGCGGAGGCGCAGGTGCAGCACCAAAGAGCTCGGGGAACCTTTTTCTTCTTTAGCTTCGTCGATGGGCTCCCCTCTGGAATCTATTCGAGTTTTGAATACGTTCACGAACACATCAAGCTGGTGCTCGCCGGAGATGTCCATAGCGTCCAACGATAGCACTGCGGAAAAGGGGTGCGGGAGTGCGCGGCGGTAAGCGAAACGAAGGAAACGACATCTGAACAGTGACAAGGGCATCCGCATGCACCTGAACATGCCATGCTGTCGCAAGCGATTTAGTTTCTCGCGTGCGTACGCCGGAGCGAGAGCACGAACCCAGTGAATGTAATGTCCATATTGATAGCTAGCTTTTCTCCCCTGCTCGTATCGACGTAGAGTTCGTGCTTGCGCTCCTGCGACAGGTAGAACACGAACTCCGACATGAACAGGTAGAAAATGATGATACCGCTGATGAGCGAGACTGCACGAGCATTCGGCCGGCGTGAGCATTTGGCCGACGTCGGGCTTCGGAGCGCCGGCTTGAAAGCCGAGCGGCGCATGGGAAGATACCGCACCGGCGCCTCCGAGGGCGGTCTTCTGCCTGTAGTCGTCGTGCGTCTTTGGATACGCATCGAACCTCTGCGCGCCGCGCTGTCGTCCGACGTCCGATGTGCAAAGCGCGCGGCGCGGGCACCTTGAGCTTGCCGACCAATTCGTTCTGCTGCAACGCAGCGAGAAACGACACCATCTCGCTCCAAAAGCACGCGCGCTAGCTGCAGCTGGGGCTCTCCTTTTCAATGAGCTGCGGGGGTACAGCGGGGGTACAGCGGGGCTCTAGATCTGCAGCTGGGGCTGGACTGGTACCGGTGCTCCGGGATCCGCCAGGCTGGCCATGGGCTTGGCTGGGCTTCGAATATTAATATCAATTCGAATTCAAGGCTTTAATTCAACCAGGTTCTCAAAGTCCCTACGCCCTGACATAGCATGTGGGGCCTTCAACACAGATTTGCTCGAGGAGTAGGGGTGGGGCTCGTGATTTGGGCTCTCACTGCCATGCAGATCAGCCTCGGGTCGGCCCGAGCGGAGCAAGGGTAACGACCCGAGGTTCTACTTTTTACACTTTAGCAGGCGTAGTTCACAGATGCAGCTAGCTAGCCGCTAGCCTGCGTGTCTATGCTGAACGCATTGCAATTGAATCTGTGATCGGTTGAAATGAGGTACCCCTACTTGCCCGTCCCGAGGAGGAGGCTGAAGGGGGGCAGGCCCTCGAAGAAGGAAAGGAAACGGAGGGCGCGGCAGGCGAGGGAGAGGGCAACCCGGACGGAGCAGTCCACGACCCGTGAGAAGGCCGCCCGGCTCCCGGGCGTGTGCTCCTCCGCCCGGCCCTCCACCCGCCACCGCCTCGTCTTCCTGAAGGGAAGGAGTTGGGTTTGCTAAATATAGAGCGAGGAAAAGGGGCGTACCGGTGGAGCTCCGGGAGGTCCCAGGGGGTACGCACGCCGAGGCCCTCCACCACGTCGAAGGCAGCGGCGAACCTGCGGGGTCCGATTGAGATCCGGTCGCCTCTGAGCGGAGGGGTGGAGGCCGTACCCGTCCTCATGAAAGCCGTATCCCACCCAGGCGCCGCAGAACCAGGTCCGGTTCTTGCCCTGGATCGTGGATAGCCTTCGCTGCAGCAAAAGGTCACCCGGTTCTTAACACAGGACGTAGACCATGGTGGGGGTACCTGAGCGTCCATGGCCTCCATAGAGAAGAGGGGATGCTCATACTTGAAGCGCGCAATGACAAGGTCGGGGGCGGGTGTAACGACGGGGTTCAGCGAGACGAAGAGGGGGAATGACTTGTCGATGTTCTGCAGGCGGTTCATCCAGTACGTCACTGAGACGTTGCAGTCGCGCGCGTCCTGCAGCGGATCAGTCCCAGGCACCCGAGCCGGGGGTCGCAAGCGAGGGAGGCACGGCGGTCGGAGCAGTCTGGTAGTTCCATGAGGCCCAGATCGTGTCGTCGCGCGGCATCAGGGCGGGGTCCGTGTGCAGCACGGCCTCGTTGCTGGCGAGGCGTCAAAGGAAAGGGCGGGACCGTGCCCCCCCCAGGGGCCGCGCACTCCTGGTACCGGAAGCAGCCGAGAACGCTCCGCTCGCCCGCCGTCGCGTCGCTCCCGAGGATTTGCAGCGCCTGCCCGGCGGCCAGGCGGCTTCAGAACGGGGGTACGCGAACGATCGACCGAGGGGGTGTGCGTGCCTGGTCGCCGTGGGCGGCGAGGATGATTTGGTCGAAGCGCTCGCTCTGCCCGCGCTCGTCCCGCACGATGACGCAGTCCGCCCGCCGTTCTACACCAGCCACAGCGGTCGAGAGCCGCACCTTTCGGAGGTGAGGCGGGCACAGGGACGATTGGGAGGGGGTACCTTGTGCGCGAACTTGGCGGTGATGAGCTTCACGTACTCGCGGCTGCCGCCCGTGACCTGCGCACGCGTTGGCGGGGGCGGGCGAGCGCGACGTCTGGGCGGCGCCTCACGGTGCGCCAGGCGGGCCGCTCGAAGATCTGGAGCATGCCGTGGTTGTTCATGAAGCGCACGATTGTCGCAACGGGGAACGATATGATCGTCTCCATCGGCGCCGACCAGATGGCGGCGGTCATGGGGAGCAGGTAAAGGCGCCGAAAGTGCTGCGAGTAGCCATTCTGGTCCAGGTACTGGCCGAGCGTGAGGCGGGACTTGGAGGCCGGGCAATCAAGCGCCAGCAGCCGCGGGGCCTCCCAGTTGAAGCGCATCATCTCCATGAACATGCTCCAGAACGAGGGCCGCAGGAGGTTCCTGGGGTTCGGAATGAGGCGCGCGGGCTGGGTGCGCGCACGCGGGTGGCCAGTCGTACCGGCGTTGTGCGAAGACCGTGCTCAAGCTGTCTCCAGCCCACTCGATTCCACCCCGGCCGAGCACGCTTACCGCGAAAGACATATCGCTCGCCTCGGTGCGCACGCGCAACGTCCGGAAGAGGTTCGTCAGGTGTGGGTAATTGTGCTGCGGGGTAGGAAATCGTTCGTCAGATAGCGATGCAGCTATCCCGACGCAAGAGCTTGATCAGGAAAGCTCTAAATAGTACGGATCTCTATATCCTAGCCGGACAAGGACCGCTGGCCGCCGCGAGGGGCGCCAGCGAGCCGCACGCAGGGGCGCCGGCGAGCCGCACGCGTGGACCGGACGCGCTGGCGGGCTGCTGGCGCGCAGGTAGGCCATGGAGACGAAGGCGCACCTCATTGTAGACGATAAAACCTGACACGTTCACTATCAGTGGGCGTCGCGTTTGGACGGTACTCTCAAATCCTGTCACCGAGGACGCGGGCCCTGCCCTCGAAACGAATGCTAGGTCCGGAAGCTAGACGCATCTCTCGCGCATACGCGACCACGCGCGCAAGCGCTGTCGCGCACCGGTATCGACAGGCTGCTTCGCCTCGGGATTGGAGCGCGTTGGCCGCGCAACATCCACGGTGTTCGAGTGCCCCCCGATGTAGTCGTCCTTCTCGTACACGATTACGTCGTGCCCGGCTTCGTCCAGCATCCACGCGGCGCTGAGGCCGCTGATTCCACTTCCGACAATTCCTATCCTCATAGCGACGCTCCACGCGAGCGCGGGGACTCGCTCTCAGCGACCAACCGGCGCTGCTTCACAGTACCCCCTTCGGCACGAACTTGCCACGAACTTAGGCCGCAACGCTTGCTCAAGCCGATTAGGGTTTCTCGGAGAGCTCGGCCTCCGCGACCCGGCCTCCGCGAACGCCGGCCGCGGCCCAGCTCCGAGCCTCCGACGAGCCCGCTCATGGCCGCCCGCGGGGCTGCCCTGGCGGTCGCTGTGTGCGTGTTCACGCTGCTCGTAGCGGCGGCGGCTTCGCGGGGTGCTGGTGCGAAGCTCGGAGGCGCGCTAAGAGCTGGAACGGCTGCGAGCCGCGGCGCACACGGACCGGCCGACAAGCACAGCTGCGGCCACGAACTGATATCGAGGAACGAAGAGCGCTGGAAGCTGCGCGAGAGCCCGCAGGAGTACGTTTCGCATCCTTGGGACTCGAAGCGCGCCGGCGGACGGCGGAAGCTGCACACCACGGATTTCCAAAATATCCGCATACACGTCGACACCTCGCAAGTGTCCGTCGAGGACCGCGTGAAGCGCGAGATCCTGCTCAACTTCCTGATCCCTAACTGTCAGTTCCCACCCTGGGTCGCCCGCTCCGCGCCCGCCGATCGCTCCGCAGCGATCGATTATTTGCAAAAAGCCCTCCGAGTCGTCCCCATCTCCGGCAAGCTCAAGCTCTCTTCGGGCGTTCGCTTCGGCGGATTTTTCGACACGCCCGGCTATTGTGGGGACGCGCGCGTTCCAGACGAGCACAACACCGGTTTGTGAGATTCTTTCGCGACTCCTCGCTTCTGCTGAGTCTTGCCGACCAGTTGGTGTCGATGCGGACTTCGTTCTTTACGTGACGACCATGTCGACGGAGGTTCGAACACTGGCTTATGCGGCGGCGTGCAGGCAGGACCAGGTTCGCTCTTTTCCTGAATACCTATGTGTCTGAATATAGCTGAATATATTTTCCCTTCGCCTCCATCCCTCTATCTCACAACGCGCTTCCAGTATGGTCGGCCGATCGCAGGAAATATCAACTACAACCCCCTGAAAATTCGTACGGGCATTCCAGATCGGGAGGATGTGCTTGCAACCACCACGCACGAGGTCAGGACCCTCGCTCGAGTGGCACGTGTCGCACTCACGAATCCATGGTATTTCCGTAGATCATGCACACTCTAGGCTTCTCCGACGACATGTACGGTTCTTTCAGGGATGAGCGCGGCGAAGTTCGCGGGCGGTACAATGTGAGTTTCGACCTAGCTACCACAGCCTGACTCTGA
Source organism: Cyanophora paradoxa (assembly GCA_004431415.1). Classification (NCBI taxonomy): domain Eukaryota; class Glaucocystophyceae; order Cyanophorales; family Cyanophoraceae; genus Cyanophora; species Cyanophora paradoxa. The sequence goes on from QPMI01000625.1 coordinate 55,448, forward strand.
TCTGAGATGGCTTCCCTGCAGGTTGTTCGAGTGAATGCGTTCGGGCGTGCAGAGATTGTGCTACCCACTGTAGTGAAAATGGCGAGAAATTATTTCGACTGTCCCTCCATGACAGGAGCACCACTTGAGTCTCAAGGAGGTTTTGGTACCGCGGGGTCGCACTGGGAGAAGCGTGCCTTCATGGTATGCGATCTAGCTGTGATCCCAGTTTTCTTTTCTTGACAATCGTGCCAGAATGAGCTCATGACGCCGAGCAAGACACTGAACCCGATCTACTCCAGCTTCACTGTGCGTGCTCCATCTTCTACGAAATGGCGTCCTGCTGCTAACCGGGCCGTGCATCCAGTTTGGCCTGCTGCAGGACTCGTACGTGCACAAGCGCTACTATTGACTGATGCCTGACTCTTCCATTCAGGGGCTGGTACATGCCGGACTACCGATACACAACGAGGCTAGAGTGGGGCCGTGGCGCAGGCTGCTCATTCCTTTTCGACGTGTGCATGCGGGATGGTAATAGCACCAATCCAAAATGGTACGAAGTACTCTGATGCACGTCCACTTCGCTCTCAGCTCTCGGATAGGTTCTGTGACCGAGAGAAGACGATGCAATGCACATACGATCGTGTAGCCAAGGGCTATTGCTTCATCAAGAAGTACCCACAAGAGATACCCGCTGAGTATCAGTACTTTGATGATCCAACCAAAGGTGGCGGTCTGGATCTCGCAGACTACTGCCCTATCATGGCGTTCTACCAGATTATGGGGACGAACCGAACTACGGACTGTCGGCAGCCGGTGAACTTCCCAACCCAGAAAAACTTCTATGGCGAACACTACTGCACAACGTGCCGCTGCTTTGAGCACAACCGCATGGCAAGAAAGGGTGTCAAAACTAAGATGACAACGGTGCATCCCTGCGTCATCCATCTCTATTGACTTCGATGCTGATGCTTTCGCTTTCCGAAGGGTTGCTACCTTCCGAAGTGTGATCAGGCAAACCGCACCTACCAGGTATTTGAAGCCATAAATTGATGATATTTTTAGACCCTCAATGTGCTCTGCCAGGTTCTCGTGGGCCGCACGTGGCTGCAGTGTTCCTCAGAGGGTGGTACCATCGAGCCTCCCGTGGGGTATCAGGGGACGGTTCGCCACTACCTGGCTTTCTGTTATCGGCGTGTCCGGCTCATCTGAACTCTGCAGTTCGAATGCTCTCCCTTTGACACTATATGCGGTGGGCCAGCTGCCACATGCCCCAGTCAGTGCTCAGGCCGAGGAAATTGCGTGGACGGAAAGTGCTATTGTGTCCCTGGCTGGATGGGTGATGACTGTGGTCAGGGTGCGGGTGTTCGTTTTCAGCTGGCATTTTTCCTGCATTCAGTCGTATCACAGAAATCTGCCCCTGGAAATGCTTCACTGAGGAGGGGAGGGGTCAGTGCGTGTCCAATGGGCAGTGGCCCCCCAAGTGCGAGTGCAACACCGGCTACACTGGCGAGTCTTGCCGAGGTGTGTCATTCCCCAGAACACTACTGCTTTTGAACTGATATTGGAGCCTTGTAGATGAGGCAGGTGTCACGGGTGCCAGTACAGGATTGAGTGAGGTTTCTGATGGGAACGAGGACGAGACAGACCCCGATGAGGCAGACTTTGATGACAACTATTGGGACACAATCATGCAACAGGCAGTTGGCCCATTTGGCGAAGACGGTCCGAACCATGTCGAGCATTCTTGCGGATGTTCTTGTGATTCTGTGGGGCAGACCAGTACCATAGTGAGAGGGCTGGCGAGCAGAACGTCATGGAGCGGCATTCAACTGAGATCACCGTAGCAGGCCAACAAATCCCTGGTGGCTCGTTCACCCTCATTGCCTTACTGGTGACACCATCATTTGGGAGCTCCCTGTGCTTGAACTGACTGGGGCAAGCAGGTACTTGTCGGGTGTGTCGTCCTTGGGGTTGTCATAGGCACTGTCGTCTTTGTTTCAAGGCGCAGGGCCAAGCAATCAATGCAGGCCCAGCTCCAGTCTCTGAGCCTGGGCGACCCTCTCTCGGAACGCCGGTCCTCCCCTTTATCCCCATTGTCCTCCCAGCCGATGGTCTCTCTGTAGAGTCTCAGTGTCACGCGTACCAGGAAGTGATACGTATAGACAGGAAGTCATATCGGTGGCGCGGGGTATAAGTACGTATACAGATGCATTCGGGTTACGGTGGCACGAAACAAACTCGGAGAAAGTTGGTGGCCTGCGGCTGAAAGTTCGGCGCTGATTTCGATGGTTTGATCATGATCATGAGCAGGGGCGCCGCGGCCGGCGCGGAATTCGAATTCGAGAGAGAGAGAGCAATCAGACTTGGGTTTCTTAGTTTACTAAGGACCCAAGTCTTCTATGTTCACAAGTTTGGTGGTGGGTTCATTCCCCCCCTAAGTCCCGGGGTGTTGGATTCGAACCCGAGACCCAACCCGTCAAACCTGTTTCCTGAGCAATCCAGCAACCGCGCTCTCTTGCTTCCATCGGCAAAAGTGAGCTCCAAAGCCGCGCGCGTCCGTTGAGCTTGCAAACGCGACGGCAGGTAGCTTGGTTGCCGAGATCGAGAAGCCTTCAAAGCTCCCATACAAACGCACAATCATGTTTTCCGGGCAATCCGGCGACCGCGCTGGCTTGCTTCCTGAGAAGAAAGTCCGCTATGCAGCAAAGCGCATCCGTCTTAGAAGCTAGCGCAAGGGCAGGTAGCCTGGTTGCCAAGATCGCAAGGTTCCCATACAAACATGCAATCGTCTCCTGCTCCTCAGGGAGCGCGCGCGCGGTTCCGGTTTTCAAACCAGTTACAGGGTGCATCGAAGCGGAATAGGAATAGTTATTCGAGAGAAGAGAGAGCAAGTAAAAGACACTCCCAGGACTCGAAACCAGGAAGTGATGTCGCGGGGTACTCGAAGTTGAAAACAAACGCATCAGAAACCTTGTCGGACCGACAAAGCTCCATCGCTCTGGCTCGAGCTCAGCGAGTTCGAATTCCAGCAGGCACGACATGCATCGGTTGACCTACTAGGCTATGAAACACGATGAGCAAGAGGCGAATCTCAAAGGCCGAGCTCGACGACGAGGGTCCAGGCGAGAAGTTGCCTGAGTGCGGGCTCAAGCGTGCGCCGTAGCATTCCGCTTGCCCTCGAGCGCTTCTACGCAATGAACTGATTGTGAAATGTCGAATTCTGCGTATGCGCAGCGCCTGGGTTATGGGTAAGCTAGTGCGACTCGTGTGCCGGCACCGCTTGACTTGCGTTAGGTGGTTTTCGCCACTGCGACTGGCAACGCGGAGAATCTCGCGCGCCAAGCGGTGGATGCCGTCGCTGAGCGGAATTTATCCGCGTCTATGTCCTGCCTTGGGGATTACGCGTCCTTCAAAGCGCTAGGGCGATCTCGGGTGCCTGTGGTCTTCTTCATCTCCACGTACGCGGACGGCGAACCGCCGGACATGGCGAAGCAGTTCTTCGTGCGCGGTTTGCGAAGGGGAGCCCTTCTCTTGTTGACCCCGCTCGGATCAGGCGTGGCTCGCTTCCGACGACCGAGACCTTGAGCGCCTCAAGTATTGCGTGCGCTTGTAGCTCACTGCGTTAGCTGTTCAGCTCTGGCGACGTGCGGCCTCGTCAGGTTGTCGGTCTTGGCTCCAACTTCTACGAGCGATACCAACGCGTCGGAACGCTGGCGCGCCCCGCGCCTTCCGCCCGGCTCCCTCCTCGGCCGACGCGTCTCGCAGCTAGACGAGCGGCTCGCCGCGCTCGGCGCGACCCGCCTACTTCCGCGGGCAGAGGTCGAGGACTCGACAATGGACGAGGATTTCCAGCTCTGGCTTTCGCAGCTCTGGCCGGCCCTCGACGCGCACGCCGCCGGCCTCTCCGAGGCAGGCTTTGGGGCTGCCCACACCTTCTCGCCGATTCCGCCGTCGCCGGCCGCTGGCCAGGAGACACCCATCCCTGAGGAGGACTTCGAGTGCCTTTCCAAGTGTTCCGAGTTCCGGCTTGCCTGAGGCTGCCGCCGCAGGAGCGAGCTTCCTCGAGTTCCTCAGTGGGGCTGTGTGCTGCGCCCTCAGCCTCCGGAGGCGGAGGGCGGCCCGTCGGGAGACCTCTCGCCACTGCGAAGTTTGCTCGGTCTCCACGTTGAAAGCTCCGCACTGCGCATGCTGCCTTGCACAGTCAATGAGGTAATATTTGGCACCCGCCGCCGCCCCTCGCGCCTAATGCAAGGCAGGAGCTCTTTTCTTCTTCTGAGCGCTCATGCCGCCTGATCTCCTTCCCCCTCGCTTCCGCTGGCCTTCAATACGAGACGGGAGATCACCTTGCCGCGCGCACCTTGCTGAATCACTCTTAAGGGGCATCTAATCCGATCATCTACAGGTGATGCCCCGGGCTCCCCTGGAACTCGTGCACCGCATCTGCGCCCGTCTGCGCATTGTACCCGAGGCGCGATTCACCGCCGAGCCGGCCGCGGTGGCGGAGGGCGTCCCTCGGCGGTCGCAGACTCCAGCGTCGGGCCGCCCAACTGCTCCGTTTTTGGGTGATGCGTGGACCCTTGAACAGGCATTTAGCTCTTTCGTGGACATCGTCCAACCACCGACTCGCAAGTTGCTCGCGGAATTCGCCCGGTGCGGCGGCAGCCTCCTCCTTGCGCCTCGCCGCACGTCAACGAGCACCCCAGGCACGCCAAGGACGAGTCCGAGCGCACGCGTCTGAAGGGCCTGGCGATCGGAGAAGAAGGGGGGCCGGAAGGCTACGCGGCGTGGGTGCGGGCTGCGGAGCGGAGCGTCGTGGAGGTGCTTGAAGCCTTCCCCTCGGTGGACCTACCCCTGGAGCGGCTGTTCGCGGGCCTGCCGCGCCTGGCCCCGCGGTGCTTCTCCCGCCCGGCGGCTTGCACGCGACGGCTCACGCACGCAGGTACTACTCGATCGCCTCGGCTCCCGCGGCTTCTGCGGGGGCCGCCGAAATCGTTGTCGGCGTCGTCCGCTACACGACCCCGGCCGGCCGAATCCACGAGGGCCTCTGCTCCTCCGCCCTTGCCCGCCTCGTCCCGGGCGCCGACCGTGCGCCCTCCTTTCCACGTCGTGCCCCTTTCCCCGCTTCTGCAAACCATTCGGACAGAGGTGCCGATCTTCGTTCGCTCCTCGACCTTCCGCCTTCCAACCGAGGCCACGCGCCCGATCATCATGGCCAGCAAAGCGCCCTTCGCGACCGCTTCGTTGCCTGCCTGATGGTCTCGCTGTAGGTGGGTCCTGGCACGGGTCTCGCCCCCTTCCGGGCGTTCTTGCAAGTGCGCCCCCTTCTGGGCGTTCCTTCCGGGCTTTCGAGCTGACGGCGCGTGGGGGCTCCATGGCCAGGAGATGGTTGTGCGCGGGGCTGGGGCGCGCTGCGAAACACACCTGTACTGCGGGTGCCGGACACGTGGGGAGGAGATATTTGCGGACTTCTTTGAGGGTCTGCGCACCTCGGGCCTTCTCACCGCGCGCCGCGTCGCCTACTCCCGCGAAGCTGTACGCCTGTCTCAGCGCCGGCGATTACTTTATTGAACGCTGAACAGGAACGCGTCCACGTTCAAAACTGCATGCTGGATGACGGAGAGACGCTTTGGAATCTCCTTGCGGAGCGAGGAGCTCACCTTTTCGTTTGTGGCGACGCCCAGCGCATGGCTCCCGCTGTGCACAGCACGGTTGTGCGCATCGTTGAGTTGTACGGGGGTCTCGGACACTCTGCAGCAGAGTCTTTTGTAAAGTGCCCCAACGCCATCCCCTCCTCTGACCTTGGCTAACCCTATCTTGCAGGGGCCTAGTCGAGTCCTCCCGCTACCTCAGCGATGTGTGGTGATATAATACTTTGCAATTGCTCAGAGCTTCCTTTGCTCGGTGATATTTATGGCGCAGTATACTGCCATGTTAACGTTATTATTGCAAAACGAAGCCAATTCTCTTTCTACGCTACGGGCGCGCCGGACCTCCTACCTACAGCGCTTTAACTGTACCCGTGCTGTTAGGGATAGAGCGTAACCCGCAGGGACTGGTGCCCTGATGGGGAAAAGGGGATGGGAGCCTAGCTGGCTACGAGCCGAGCAGGCGCTTCGCGTCCACGCCCGTGCCGTAGCGGATGAAGATGCTCCTGCGAGAGGTTCGTGCGGTCAGTACGATTACGATTGCGACTGCCGCCCCCAGAACAGGGAATTTCCTTGAAGAACAGGGCGCCATGGCAATGACTGTACGTATACTGGTGGGCTAGCTGGGCGCATCTCATCTCACGGTACATACGTTACATCTCACGTGCACACTTATATATATAGCCCGGACGCGTACATCGACTAGAACTAGTACTTGCGGTTTGAAGTAATATTCGTCACACGGTGTGCACGTGTCGGACGTCCAAATATTAATGCATGTTATAAATGCGCGCGGGCCAGCCGGGGCCGCATGCGCAGGCCTATCAAATGCAATGACCGTCGACGTCAGACTCAGTGATTCGAATATTCGCGCGATCGCCGCCCTATAGCTAGCGTAAAACATGCATGCAGCAAGAGCAAATCGAAGTGGGGTACACGATACTGCAGAAAGGAAGCCGTTGAAACTTTCCGGTCGCGTGCGCGCTGCACATCTCAAAAAGCGAAAATAGAGCCCGATAAGATGTCCGTATCTCCCTCAACTTTTCTCGTGGTGCGCCCCTTCTTGCAACGGCAGCCCATAACGGCCGCACGCCGCCGACGACTTCCAATTCTGCCACATCTGCCACATACGCACACATTGATGGAGGATGATCGCAGGTAAATATAATCAGTGCCGAGGCGCCCGAGAAGCGTAAGCGTCTCATCGGGTGCACATTGATAACACTGGCATACTAGCCGTGACGTGACGTGACGCGCTGATTGTGTTCTTAATCTCTGTTCTTCTAGGTCACGCCGCTGTCGCTACTTCGTTGTCTGCCAGGTTGGCGTCCCCGCATCCTCGTGTCTGCACAACTCGCAGTAATCGCCTGTGCAGTACGGATCGGACAGCCGCAATGCGATTCGTACAGCAACGCTGCCGGGCGGGCCCAATATTCCCTACAACCAGTCTTTCCGCCTCCAGCTCGACGGTTTCTCTTCCACTGTTCAAGTCACGCTAATGCGCGAGCGTAAGAATAAGGAAGCAGTCGCCATGGGCGGAATCAAATTTAACATCGACACGAACCTGGACAAAGCCACGGCAGTCGAGAAGACTTACAGCGTTAGCCCGGGCTGCAGCCTGCGCGTCGCATTCCAGCCCGAGGTGCCGCCGAAGCCGGAGCCGGCAGCGGAAGTGTACAGCTACCCGGAGGTTGCCGTGCCCACGGCCGTGCTGCCGGCGGATCCCGAGGCTTATTCGAATTCGGAGACGCCAAGGGGCGTGTCCCGCAGCAACTCCTTCGACCAGTTCCAGCCCCCGCAACAATTCGATTTCTCATCGCCCATCTCGTACGCCCAGCAGACAACACGTACGCCCTTTTCCACTTCCCGTTCCCGTATCTCAAACTCCGTGCAGAGGAGGACGAGCCGCCAAGGCCGCCGTGTTACGCGGGCATGCTCTCCTTCCTGACCTCCGGATGCGAAGCTCCCGTCGCTAAGGCCCAGGATTACAATGTGGAGAGCACCAGCTGGCGCTACATCGATTCCAAGCCGCAGGGCTGGCGCTCTGCGTGGGGCTTGTGGGACGTTGAGCTGTAAGATTCATGTACACTTCTATACATGTAAGATCTCTAAAGATCTACAAGCCATGGGTTAGTGCACGACCTCGATATATTAGTGCATGCAGTTCGAACGCCGTATTAATATTCTTATAAATTACGCGTCCAACCTCAAATCAAAGTCCCCACGGGCTACGCAGACTACAAACACGCATGACCGGTACCGGAGCCCGGATCACTGCATGACTACAGCGCTAGCTATAGCTAGCTATATAGCTAGTATACGTACTGGTACCGGGACGGTACTGTACTACTAGGCTAGCGACGGAAGGAGGGGTACGCATTTCGGACCGCCAGGGCTCGAAGGAGGGCGCGAGGTGCCGGCGAAATCAGCCGCGAGCTGCAGCGTTGTCCAGCGGCAAAGGCAGAAATCCTAGTCGGCCGGCGATCAGGCTAAAGAGCCGCCGGACCGCAGTCGGCTAGCATGGGTCGGAGAAGAGAAAACGTCGGGTTGGCTGGCCCGGCGGGAGGCTTGGTGTTCGCTGAAGGGCACGTTGTTTCGCGATCTCATGCTGCTAGCTATAGGCGCCCGCGAAGCCGAGCAAGGTCTGACCAGGCTCGTGCAGGTACTTGCACAAGAGGGCAGCGCTGGGTCGATGGAAGCGGAAGTTCTTCATCATCAAAGGGAGCTCGCTGTTGTGCGGAAGAAAGCCCGACGTGCGCACCCTTAGCCGTCGCGAACCGCGCAAGAGCTGGAGCTAAGAGCCTCTGCGCTGACGCGGGCTCCTGCGCGGCTGGCGGACTCCTTTCCGCAGAGCACGAAGTTCAAACCGATGACTCTGCCGAGCGATATTCCAGCGCGGATCATTGGCGGACTCTCGCAGAAGGGCGGCAAGTACGGCTTCACGGTGCGCACACCGTCCGAGCCCTCGCACACGTCCTTGATGGCGCGGCGGCGTCGTCTTATCATTGCGCGGCGTGACGGGTCTGATTGCGGGGGCAGGTGGCGCTGGCGAGACGGACGGTCTTGTTCGCGGACTCGGAGGCGGAGCGGCAGAAGTGGATCAACGGCTTCCTCGCCATCGGGTACAAATTCGTGGACGATCCGGTGCGCGAGGTGGGTGGGGGCGATGAGACCGGGGCGAGACGGGGCCGGCAGCTGGCGGAGGATGGGGCGGGGGAGACGCTGGACGAGCTGGCGGTGGCGGTGGAGGACGCGGAGGAGAGCCGCAGGGCCATCCGCGACCTGCCGGGTCTCGCCGAGCGGCCCTTCTTCGCGGAGAACCTCCCGAGCCCCGCCCCATTCGGCCCCGGCCTCCACCGCATGACCGAGCTGCCGCGCTGGGACCTGCCCCCAGTCGCCGTGACACGCCTGGGGCGCGGCCCGCTGGCGCCGGAGGCGGTGCAGTCGACTGGCGTGCTGGCGGGCCTTCTGCGGGAGCGGGCAGGGGAGGGCGCGGAGCGGGAGGCCCTGCTGGACGGGCTGGCTCGGGAGGCGCTGGAGGAGATGGCGGCGCTGCTCTCGCCGGCCGTCGGCGAGTGCTACGAGGTCGCCCAGCTCGTCTGCTCCCGCCAGCCCGAGGTCGCGAACCGCGCCCTCCTTCTCCTCCTCTCCAAGGCGACGGCGGCGGCGGTCGGGAGCGGGAAGCTCGCTTCGGTCAACTGGGACGCCCTACACGTGCTAGGTCTCGCCCTTCAGCACGCCCAGCCGGGCTCCGTCCCCGTCAAGACCGCCGCCCTCCTCGCCCGCTCGGGCCGCGTGCGCACCGCCGGCCCGGGGCGCCGTGGATTGGATTGGCGGGGTTCCGACGCGGCGCGCAGATGCTGCTGGAGATGGCGGTTGGGAGGCACCAGCGCCGCTCGAGCGCCGCGCCGTACGACGAGGAGGCGCCCTCCGAGCTCGCCGCCGTCGCTTCCGGTGCGCCAGCGCGTGCCGACCGCCCTCGCGCGTCGAGGCGAGGGCCTCCCGCGCAGGGGCGCACCGGGCGGTGCAGGCGGTGGGGGTCCTGCTGGACGGCCTGGAGAGCGCGGCGCCGTACGAGCGGAGCCTGGAGCGGGCGGCGGGGTACGGGGCGATGGCGTCGCGGGAGCTGCGGGCGGTGGACCACCTGCTGCGGGACCTCGAGGAGGGCGAGTTCGAGCACCTCGGGGAGGCGGCGCGCTCGATAGCCATGGGCCCAGCGGCGGCGCGCGCCGTCATCGCCGCTGAGGCCGCATACGCCCGCCAGGCCCTCGCCCTCCTCGCCCCGCACTTCGATCGGCCCTCCCAACGCGATCCCGCCGCCGCCCCGGAGCCCGACGCCGACGACGCCGCCTCGCAGCGCTCGGCGCCCTCATCGCGCCGCTCGGGCGGGCGGGGCGGGGCGGCGGCGGGCGCGGAGCCGGCAGCACGGCTCGCATCGTTCACGCAGTGCCTGCGGACGGCGGTGGGGCGCTCCAAAGCCGGCGCCGCCGACGCCGCGGAGCTCCTCCGCGCGGACTCGGGCGTCGGGTACGGCGGGCGGCGCGACCCTCTGCAGGCTCTCGGAGCCGGCACCCTCCTCGACTGCGCCCTCGGCTGCAAGGGCCGCGGGGCCTTCCCCTGCCCCGTCCCCGTCCCCGCCCTCCCGCCCTCCTTCCTCGCCGAGACGCTAGCCGCGTGGGGCCTGGAGTGCGCGAACGCGGCCGGCGCGGCGGCGTCGGCGGCGGCCCTCGCGCGGGGCGGCTCGGACACGGAAGGCGAGGATGGCGGCGGGTACGAGACGGACGGGGCGTCGTCGGTCGCGTCCGGGAGCACGGTCTCGTCGGGCCGCGGCCTCGGGGGCTCGGCCTGGCGCCGCGCCGCCCCCGAGACGTGGTACGTGCAGGCGCGACTGCTCGCCGCCCTCGCGGACCGCGGCTGCCTGGCGGACGTCGAGCGCCTCATGAGCGGGAACGCGAGCATGGAGGTCTCAGTGCGGGGCACGCCGCTCGGCGTCTGGATCGCCGGCCGCATGCACGCCCTCGCGTCGACTGCGCCGGAGCGGCACGTTGCCGAGGCGGCGACGCGCTTCTGCGCCTTCCTCGCCCTGGCCGGCTCCGGAGGCTCATGGCTCGTCGACGAGGGGGCAGACAAGGCGGGGGTTCCCGCGAGCGGCGGCGGCCGGCGGCGGAACTCGATGTTGCCGGGGGCGGACCTCGTCGGCTCGGCGGAGGCGGAGCTGCTCTTGTGCGGCGTCCACAGCCTCGTGGAGATCGGCTGCCATCCCGAGAACGGCCGACGCGAGGCGCGCGGGGCCTCGCGCCGCGCGCAGCCCGCCACGAGGCCGGCTGACGGTTGCCGGCAGGTGGCGCGGGAGCTGCTGAAGGAGTTGCAGATGGCGGCTGCAATGGCGCGCGACGCGCACGTGCAGGCGGTCCTCCGAGAGGAGATGGAGCGCGTCGGCGGGCCCGGCAGCACCGCAGTCGACCGCCTCCTCATCCGCAACGAGGTCCCCGCCGTCCAGACTGAGGACACCGGCCCCGTCGTCGCGCAGGCGCGTCCCCCGCCGCCCTGTCTGCGCGGGCCGGGCTAGCGTGGCGGCGGCTGAGGAGGGGCGCAGTTCGTGGAGTGCGTGCGGGGCCGGCTGGCGGAGCGGCAGCCGGCGGGCTCGCTGGACGACGCGCTTGCCCGCACGCGCGACGCCGCCCTCGACGAGCTTGCTGAGTGCGGCAGCCGCCGGCGCCGCGCCCCGCGCCGCCGGCCTCACACAGCGCGCAGGAGCCTAGACGAGGGCCTGCACGTGCCGCTGGTGGCGAGCGTGGTGGGGGCCCCCGGGGCGTCGAGAGCGGGTGTGCGCGAGGTCGGCGTCGACCTCGAGTCCCGCGCCCTGCGCTTCGTGGAGGCAGCGCGGGCCGACGAGGGCGCGCATCGCGTACTCCTCATCGCCGGCGACATGGGGTCGGGAAAGACGACCGTCGCGCGGCGCCTCGTGCGCGCCCTCTGGCTCGCCTGGCGCCCCGGCGGCTCCGGCCCCGTGCCACTCTTCATCCCGCTGCGGAGCCCGCGGTCGATCGCGGACGGGCGGCTAGTGACGGAGCAATTCGAGGCGATGCGGCTTTCGCAGGACCAGGCGCAGCAGGCCGCCCGCCGCTACGGCCTCGTCTTCGTCCTCGATGGCTTCGACGAGATGGGCCTCCGCGCCAACCTCTGGCCCGCCCCCCGTCCGCCCCGCCTTGCCGCGGCTCGTGACGCCGGCCGCAGGGTGGAGTTCCTCGAACGCTGGGCCGCCTGCGCCGTCGTCACCTGCCGCACCGACTACCTCGCCACCCTCGGGCGCTACAAGGCCTGCCAGGCCCCGCCCCGCCCCGCCGCGCGCGTTTGCGTCTGATTGCGGGCGCAGGTACTGTTCTGCCCGTGGGAGGGGCGGCCGCCCCGGCCGCAGCTGGAGGCGCTGCTGGAAGCAAAGATCCACCCCTTTACGCGGCGGCAGTCCACCGCCTTCGTTCGCAAGTTCGTCGCAAGGGCATACGGCGCCGATGACGCCGCCGCCCCACCCGAGGTCGAAGAGGAGGCCCCGCCGCGGCGGCCCCCGCCCAGCGTCCCGGCAGCGCCGCCCCCGCCCCCGCAGCGGCCCTCGCTGGACGGCTCGGCGGCGGGCTGCGGGGCCCGGGAGCGGCGCCGCGGCGGGGACGGGGCTGCGGGGCCCCGGGAGCGAGGCGGGAGGTTCGGTGGTGGAGACGCGCAGTGTGGCGTCCGGGGGCCTGGCGGAGCGAGGGCGCGTGCGACAAGCCTTCGTGGCGACCTCCTCCATGACCCTCGCCGAAAAGCGGCCCTCCGGGGCCCGCCGCCGCTCCTCCAACATCGCCGGTGGCGCCGGCGAGACGGGGCCCTCCCGGCCCGCACCCGCCCCGCGCCCCGTGCCCGCACCCCTGCTCGCGAGCGCCCGCGGCTGCCGGCAGCCGAGGGGTCCGGCGGCAGCGCCCGCTCGGGGCGCTCCTCTCACGACGTGCGCGGCGAGCCCGAGCGGGAACCAGGGCGGGAGCCCGAGCGGAGGCTCGTCCCGGCGCCGGCGCCGGCCCCCGTGCAGCGAACCTTTCCACGGGAGTCGCGCGGCTCGCGGAGCGAGTGGCTGCGCGAGCAGATCGACGCGATCCCGGGCCTCGACTCGCTGGCCTCCAACCCGATGATCGTGCGACGCGCCGCCCCCGCTCGCGGCGGGGCCCGCCTGCTGACACGGCGCGCAGCTCTTCATGATGGTGCAGACGATGGAGCCTATCGAGGCTTACTGGCGCGAGCAGGCCGCCGCCGTCCACGCCGGCTCCTCCCACCGCGTCTTCCGCGTGCGCCGCCGCCCCGCCGCCGCCGCGCTGAGCCGGCGAGCCGACGGGCGGGAATCCGCGTTTGCGTGCAGATGACGGCGCTGGAGGTTTTCCGCATTTACGTGCGCGAGTACGTGCAACGGCGCGCAGCGGCGCTGCTGGCCGCGGAGCGGAAGCGGGGCGGGGGCGGGGGCGGGCGCGAGGCCGACCTGCTGGCGCGCCTGGAGATGGCCGTCCGCGTCTTCAGCGGGGAGATGGCCGTCAATCTCTTCCGCGTGCGCCGGCCGCCCGCCGCCCAGGGCCGCCCCCCGCCGGTTCGAGCGCCGCGCAGGAGGGCGTCCGCGAGGTGCGCTTCCACATGAGCAGCGCCGAGGACCTCGTCCGCGAGCTCGACGCCCGCCTCTTCTCCCCTGCCGGCTCCGCCCGCGGCCCCGCCCCCGACGTGCGCCGGCCCCCCGCCCTCGCAGCCCCCAGCCTTACGCACCTGGCGTCGCAGGCGGGTGCCCTCTCAGCGGGCCCCGGCCCTGAGCCCATTCGGGGAGGGGGCGTGCTGGGCCCCCCCGGCACGGGAAGCGGCGAAGCGGATCGGGCGTGGCGGCGGCTGCTCTTCCAGGCGGAGCCAGCGGTGCTGCGGGCGGCGCGCCAGTTCTCCCCCGTCCGGCAGGAGTCGGGTCCCGCCGGCCGCTGGCTCGCCTTCTTCTTCACGCACCACGCCCTCGGTGCGCACTGCTGCCCCGCCCCCGCCGCCCCCATGCGGCCGATGCGGCGCCCGGCGCTCGAGCGCAGCCGACTATTTCCTTGCCGAGTCGTGCCTCCTCGCGCTGCCGCTCGCCCCGCCACCGCCGCCGCCCGGCACCGACCCCGGCCTCCCCACGGGCCAGCGCCTTGCGCCCGACCCGGCGCCGGCGCGTCACGAGGGCGCCGGCGGCGCGCCAGGCCCGCGGCCGGCGGGAGCGGGCGTCTCGCTTTTCCGGGAGACACGGGAGTGGGCCCCGGTGCACGCGCAGCTGAGCGAGAAGAACCTGATTGAGGCGGCCGCCGTCGCGCGCTTCCTCGCCGACGCCGTCGCCATCGACCCCTCGCCCGTCCCGCCCGCGCGCCCGGTGGCCCCTTCGCCGACGCGCCCGGCGCCTTACAGCGGGGACCCCCGCGTGCGCGGTCTTTTCCTCGAGGCGGTCCTCGCCTCGCGCGCGGCCGGCTGGGACGGCACGCCGACCGCCACACGCGCCTGCTCGGCCGCCGCGGTCGCTGCGACCGTCCTGGCGGCGGCGCAGGTGCCCCTCGCGGGCCTCGACCTCGCGCGCGTGCGCATGCCGGGGGCCCTCCTCGCTGGCGCCAACCTCGCGGGGGCCTCCCTCGTGGGGGCCGACCTCTCGCACGCCTCCCTTGCCGGCGCCTGCCTCGCGGGGGCGGATCTCACCGACGCCGTCCTCACGGGCGCCGCCCTCGGCGAGCGGCCACGCCTCGAGCCCGACGAGTGCGGGCCCGCCGCCCTCTCGGGCGCCCTCCGGCCCCTGCCCCGCGCCCCGGCCCTGCACCGCGCCGGCCCGCCCTCGGTGGAGAGCGCGGCGCGCGGGGCCCCGGCGCCGGCAATCACGTGCGTGTGCGTGTCACGGGACGGGCGGCTGGTGGCGGTGGGCGGCTCGGACCGGACGGTCACGCTGTACGAGGTGGAGGGGCGGCCGGGCCCGGCGCGCGTCCTTTCGGGCCACGCGGCGGCCGTGACGTGCCTCGGGCTCTCCGCCGACGGTACGCTCCTGGCGTCGGGCTCGGACGATGCGACGGTGCGGGTGTGGGACGTCGCCACGGGGCGCGAGACGCACTGCCTGCGGGGCCACGGCGGGCCCGTGCGGGCCCTCCACTTCCTCCCCGCCCCCGTCATCCCCCCGGTGCTCGTCTCGGGCGCCTGGGACAACACCGTCCGCCTCTGGAAGCTAGGGCCCGGCGGGGCCGCCGAGGAGGCGCGCACCCTTGGCGGGCCCTCCTCCTGCGCGTGGGTCACCTCCGTCGCCATCTCCGCAGACGGTCCGCCCCTCCCACGCCCTCTCCTCTGCGCGCCCCGCTCCGCGCCTCACTGGGCCCCACCGCAGGGGCAACGGTGGCGGCGGGCTGCGATGACAAGGCCGTGCGGGTCTGGGACACGCGGAACGGGCAGCTGCGGCACACGCTGCGTGGCTACCACGAAGCGGCAGTGACGGTGCTGGCGATGTCGCACGACGGGCGCCACCTCCTCTCAGTCGCCGACGACGGCTCCCGCGTCGTCTGGGAGCTCCCCACCGGCCGCCCCGCCCGCCTCCACCGCGACCCGCTGCCCCTCGAGACGCCCGCCGGCCCCGCCGCCGCGCACGTCGCGGCGGCCGCCTCCTGGCCGGCTGGCGTGGCGGTGCTCGCGCTCCCCGCGGGGGCCGGCGCCCTGCTACGCGACCTCGAAACGGGCGCTGAGCTGCTCCGTGTACCCGGTCCGCCGCCCCGCCCGCCCCCACATCAGCGCTGCGGGCCCGACGGGACGCTTAGGGCACCGCTCACCGGGGCCCCTCGCGGCCCTCGCCCTCTCCGACGACGCCCGCCTGCTCCTCCTCGCCTCCGCATCCCCCGACGACCGGTCCCTCTGGTGCCCGGCGCCGCGCCGCGCCACGGCCCCCCGCGCGGGCCCCATTGCCACTGAAGCGACCGGCAGCGTCTACGACGTGGAGGAGGAGATGCGGCGCCAGGCGGGCGGCTACAGCGTTGCCTGTGCGGCCCTCGCACCGCTCCCTCTGGCACGGGGTGGAGCGGCGGGGCCGACAACGGGGCCGGCGCCCTCGCCGGGGGCCCTCGCACTGGCGGAGCTCGATGACCTCTCAGTGCGTCTCCTCGAGGCCGCCTCGGGCCGCGAGACGCGCCGCCTGCGCGTCGCCCCCGCCGAGGCTGCTCCCGAGGAGGCCGGGGCGGTGGCCACCCTTGAGCATATCCGCTGCGTCGCCTGGTCGCCCGACGGGCGCCTCCTCGCGGTGGGCACCTCGCTGGGGCGCGTCGCCCTGTTCGAGCCGGACGCCGGGCGCGAGCTGGGTGTCGCCCAAGGGCACGCCGCCGCCTGTGAGGCCCTCGCCTTCACGGGCCTCACCGACAACGCTCACGAGCTCGCCTCCGCCGGCGCCGACGGCTCCGTCATGTCCGCCCGCCCACACGCGCCCCCAGCCGCTCTCAGCCCTCGCGCCCCTGCCCTTACGCCCCGTGCAGCATGTACCTCCTGCGGGGTGGGCCAATCGGTGCCCTTTCCAAGCCCCTCTTCCAGGCCACGGGCCGGCATGAGGGGCGCCGCGGCGATGTCGCCGCCCCGTGCCTTGCCCTCGCGGCGTCGCCGCCGACGGCTCTCTACGGACCGCCCTGGGCCAGCGGTGCCGGCGCTCGCGTTCTCGCCGTCGGTCCGCTGGCCCCCGCCCATCCGTTGCGCCACGCGGGCAGCTGATCTCCGGCGGCAGGCCTGGGGGACGGGTACGTGCAGCTCTGGGACGTGCACACGGGGACGAAGGGCCCCGAGCTCTGCCACGGGGAGGGGGCGGTGACGTCCCTTGCGTACCACCGCGGCGGGCGAGTGATCGCATCGGGTGGCGCGGACGGCGCGGTACAGCTCTGGTCGGTGGAGACGGCGGGGGCCCTGCGGCAGCTGCGGGGCCACACCGGGCCTGTTCTCGCCCTCGCTTTCGTCGTAGACCCCGACGAGGACCTCGACGACGATGAGGGCGGGCCCGACTGGCGCGGCTCAGGGTGCGACCCGCCTCCCGCCCCGCCCCCACTCCGCCTCTCACGCGCGGCACTCCAGCGCGGACGATGGCACGCGGGTGCTGCTTGCATCGGGCTCGGCGGACCACACGGCGCGCCTGTGGGATGCAGCCGCTGGCCGCAGCCTGAGGATCTTGCCCGGCCACCACGGGTGCGCGGCGCGACCCACCGCGCAACGTGGCGGGCGTCAATGAGGGCCTGCAGGCGGGTGCACAGCGTGGCAGTGAGCGCGCGGCGTGGGATCGTTGTGACGGCGTCAGCGGACGACACCGTCCGCTGCCTCACGTGGGCACGACCGGCGGAGGGCACGCGGGCGCCCGATGGGGCCCACACCCGTGGCTTTGGCGCTCTGTTTGTGCGCACCCGGCCCCTCTCTGGTCTTCTTCTCCGCTGAAAACGGGGAACAGGGCCGGGGTCGGCGTCGGGGCGTATTGGGAAAGCTATGCAGCTGCGGGGGTCTGACCGCCATCTGTGGCGCTTCGGCGTGCTCCTGCTGCGAACGCCTCTCCGTCGCCAGCGTCCTCGACTCGTGCCTCCCCTCCACGGACCCCAGGGCGCCTCCGCCCCAATCCCAAGTGCGTCTCCACCTCTTCCCTGTCCGTGTGACCTGATGACGCCTTCCGCAGCCGGCAAGGAGCCTGCGGCGTCTGACGAGCGAACCGGCCGCCCCGGAGCAGCTTTCCTCTGGTGACGGGACCGTGTGCACGCCCTGCTCTACCTTGGATGCCCCCGATCGACACAGGGCCGGGCCGCAGGGGGACTTGAGGGACGGCCTGGGCCTCCTGGCGATTGGGTGGCGTGCAGGCCGGCTCCGGCTTGAGGCGAAGGGGGCGACAACGAGCGGCCTGAGCGCCGATCTCGATGGCGGCAGTCTGCAGCTGATCGCCCAGGCAGCGGGCCGCCCCGTCTCTGCCCTCACCACCCCACACCTCGCCAGCCCCGTCTTCCAGCCCCTCTCCGCGGATCGTTCCCTCCCCCCCCCATCTCCTGCCCGTCACACTCCGCCCGCCTCGGAAGCCTCCCCAGGGGGCCCACCACCCCACGGTGGCTTTGCGTCCTCGATGGCGCGACCCTCGTTTGAGGGGCAGCGTCTGGGGAGTCACACAAACAGCCCTCGCCCATCCCTTGACCGCCAAAGCAACAGCGGCCAGAGCGCGCACTCTCTTTCTGGTCCCGCTCCGCCTCCTCCATTTAGGACTGGTGGAAGCGAAGGCGGGGCACGCTCCTCGTCGCCTGTGCCGAGGTGCACTGGTTTCTGCTTTCCACTTTTCAACTGCAGTCCGAATCCCGCTGAACGCTTCTGATTCTCGCTTTTCAACGGCAGTTCTGCTTCGCAGCAGTGGCGAAGTGCCCTGCCGCCCCCGCCCCCACAAGACAATGCAAGAAACATCTTCCCTGTCATGAGCCACCCCTACGGCTCGCCCGATTCCACACCCGCCACCAAAGACACTAACACTGATGCTGGCCGGCGCTCCTTCTTCTCAAGGCGCAAAAAGTAGGAACTCTTTAGGACAAACGTGGGTCTAGAGTAGCCGGTTCCTTTCTTTCTGCTAGATTAATTTCGTAGTTACAGCCGAGATCTACATAACGCATTGTGAAACGACACGTGATGCCAGCTACCATGGTCCATGGCGCAGTGTTCAACTGAAGAGGCAGATTGAATTCCAAAATTGATTGACAACAGAACCGAGGTCGAGATCAAAATCATTGAACTCAGCCTGGCAGTGTACTACGTACGGTATCAAAAATCTCACAAGCTTAAGCCTTGAAGCCAGCCTCGAGCTCACAAGCTTATAATATATAATTAAGCCAGCCGCGGCGCATGGGCAAGCACACGTGCATGCACACTGCGCACTGCGGCAAACCGTGCACGTGCGCAGGGCAAGTATACGTATATCTAAGTGCAGGAGCACGCAAGCTTAAGGTTTGCCAAGTTGCAAGCCATCCCCCGTGCACCTCTCGAGCTCTACCTGTTCAAGCTTATAATTAAGCTTCTATACAAGTGAAGCCGAGTCCAGCCTGGCATGCGCAGGGTCTCCTAGGCCTCCCCTCCAGAGATTCATGCAGGGGCCGGGGGATTTTCATGTTCGATTCTGTGTTAGTGCCCGAAACTTGAAAACGTGCGAATCAGGCAAAGGAGTCACTGAGTACCATTTTCGGGATCCCAGAGGCCGAAAATGGGGTAGTATAGTATCAACTCGTTGTGCTTAATTTTGATGGCGGTGGCAAATAATGTCCAGCACCAACCTAAGGGCCTCGAACGCGTTGCTTCGGAGCCCATCCGCTAGCTAACGCATATATAGCTCTGTGCAGGACGCGGAGGGCGCGACCGCGCTCCACGTCGCCTGCGGGAGGGGCCTCGCGGGCGGGGCGAAGGTGCTGCTGGAGGCTGGTGCCCGCGCGGGGATCGATCTTCTCGCGGCCGAGGACCCAGCGCCCGCGAAAGGCACACCTTGAAGGCCCAAGATCCTAAGGCCACTCCTGCTCCGCAGGGACTCGCTTGTTAGGCATAAATAGTGTTAGCACACGTAAGTAATTCGACTACCATCAATCTAGCTAATTCTACGAACAGAAAATGCTGTGTAAGTTAGACACTACGCACAACCATAAAATAAAAAAAGCGGGCCCTCTCTCTGGTCCCTGCCCTACGGGGCTCGCTCGGAAGCAGCACGGGCTCCTCCAAAAGCGCGAGCCGAGGGCCGAAATGCCCCGCACGCATGCGCCACACCAGCCCTCCACAGCTAGTGCCGGGGGTGGCTGCCAAGGGACGCAGCGCCGGGCGCGTCTTCCTACGCTTCCGACACGGAAACGACCTCTGAACCTGCAACATGAGCCCCGCTGGCCTTCACGACCGTCGCCCCATCGTCCTTCGGGGGAGCCTTGCCTTCAGGATTGTGGGCTGGGGCGTGGGGGCCAGCGCTGCCTTCGCCACCAAGCATCATAGCCGAGGCCTTGTGGACCTTGGGCGGGATGTAGATGAGGCGGAGCATGATGGACCACGGAAGGCAACCAGCGCCGAGGGCGACACAAAGAAGCCACAGGTGCCACGGCAGGCGCATAACCGAGAACGCTTGATACGCCGCTTCAATGGTAATCACCTGGGAATTAACCATCAGAAAAAAATCCTGTGAGATAGTGCACATGGGCGTGCCTGGATGCCGCCGATGACGAGGATGATGATGGGGAAAAGCGGGTTGGTGTGGATTCCCTTGAACACGTTCCATTCGCTCGGGGCGAGCTTGCGACAGTTGATCTCGTTGAAAATCTGCTGGAAGACGAAGCTGTTGAAAATGAGGGTGTTCAGCAGCTCCTCCGTGACGAACGGGTCTTTGGGAATGCTGCAAGTCTGTGTCATGGCGGACAACGGCGTAATCCGGACTGCATAACAGGCGACAACGCTCACGTCTTGACTTCGTAGCAGAAGTTTACATTCTGAAGCTCCTTGAAAGCGGTCGGGTGTTCAAGGGCGAGGGGAGCAACGTCCCATTTCGCGTACGGGAGGGGAGTAGGAGTCGGGGTCGGAGCGCCGGGGATGACCGCCGGAAGAGCGCAAACGCACTCTGCCGGGATGGTGTACTTGTGGACGCAGTGCGCACAGATATCATGCTTGAACAAGGAGCTGCCTGCATAGAGGAGCACGAACTGGACCGTGACCTGGTAGAGTGCCTGCCCAAGAATATGCTTCCACATCTCCCTCGAGATGAGTGGCTCGAAGCGCCCATAGGGCTTCCGCTTGAGCAGAAGAGGAGTTGGCTTCTCTGTGCCGAGGGCCAAGGCACCAAGCGTGCTGCGCGTCGCGTTTAGAGATTTTCAGCACAAGGGCTCTACGATGCAGAGCGCACTCCATAATAAGGTTGACCCACAAAAGCTGAATGGGCTTGAGGGGGCGTCCCTTGCCAGTAACAGCCGAGATGAAAGCGACAGTGAGGGCGCACACGTTGACAGTCAGCTGAAACTGGACGAATTTGCGAATGTTGTCGTAGACGCAGCGTCCCCACATCACAGCTTTGACAATGGACGTAAAGTTGTCGTCCATGAGAATGACGTCCGCGGCCTCTTTGGCCACCTCTGTGCCCGAGATGCCCATCGCCAGACCCACATCGGCCTCCTTGAGCGCTGGAGCATCGTTCGTTCCATCTCCAGTGACAGCGACGACCTCGCCGAGAGTCCGCAGGCGGTTGACGAGAACAAACTTGTCGTTGGGGGATGAGCGAGCCAGCACCTGCAGATACGGTCAGAATGCGCGAGGAGAGGCACAGCACGCTGCCACTCGCCTGGAGCTTCGGCAGAATGGCGTCCATCTCCTCTGGAGAAAGCTTGCGGAAGTCGGGGCCCTCCATAGCGAGGCCATCGTTGGTGAGAATGCCGCACTCGCGGGCGATGTGCTTCGCAGTGAGGATGTTGTCGCCAGTCACCATTCGCACCATAATACCCGCAGTGTGGCACTCTGCAACGGCCGCCGGCACTTCCTGCCGCACCGGATCCTTGATGCCCACGAGGCCGATGCAAACCATCTGGTTGTCCGGGGCAGCGTTGTCCCATTCGGGGTCATCTGTGGGCAGGTCCTTGTAGGACAGGCACAGAGTACGAAGACCTTGGGAAGCCATGTTGACGATAAGGTCGCCAAGAGCCTTGCGGTCGCCCTCGCTCATCTGAGTTGGCACGCCAGCCTTGTCGAGGACGTGGGTGCAGAGATCGAGCACGATCTCTGAGGCGCCCTTGCAGTACAGCCGGAATCCGCCATCCGCCTTCTTCACGATGACACTCATTCGCTTCTTCTCCGACGAAAACGCGTACCTAGCCGGGGCGGAGTCAGTGGCCAAAAAGGAATAAGAGAGCTAAAAAGGACCGCACAAGGAGCGAACAGTGCTCGATTTGCGGATCTCATCATAGTCATAGCCGAACTTGCGGATCATCATCAGGAGGGCACACTCGGTCTTCGAGCCGACGAACTCGACAACACCATTGGGCAGGTTGTTCAGGTACGCCTTTGAGTTGTTGGCGACGCCATCAGTGATAACCTTAAGTACAGCGGGGCTGAACTCTTCCGCAGGGGGCACGTTCTCATAGAAGCGGCCATTGAAAAAGCACTTGACGACAGTCATACGATTCTCGGTCAAGGTGCCCGTCTGCAAGTCTTGCGATTAGCATCTTCGCTTGTTGTGGACGGAGCGAAAGAGATTACCTTGTCGGAGCAGATGTTTGTGGCACCGCCCATTGTCTCGCACGCATCGAGATGCCGGACTAGGTTGTTGTCGATCATCATGCGTTTCATGGAATACGCGAGTGCGATCGTCACGGCGAGAGGGAGACCTGCAACAAATCTGCTTCAGAAATACTTTCCTGGGTCACAAATACCAGCATAATGCACCCTCGGGGACGGCGACGACGATGATGGTGATGGCCATGATGAAGTAGCTGAGAATCAAGTTGGCCTGCGAGCGCTTCCACTGCTCCTCCACGTCCGTGCACTGCGCATACGCGGCGCCCCAGATAACGATGAGGGCGATGAAGGTAATGACGGAGACTGCAACTCCGACGTTGCCGATCAGTTTCGCAAGATCCACTAGACGAGCTTGAAGAGGAGTAAGGCTGTCATCGTCCTCCGCTGTTGCGAGTCACTCAGTTGACACTTTGCCACTCTTGCGAAAGGAAAGCGACCGCACCGAGGCGAGACATCGTCATTCCCCACTCCGAGTTTTCGCCAACAGCAATAATAAGCATGCGGCCAACCCCGGAGGCAACTTGACAGCCACTCAGCAGAAAAGGCTTGTTCTTGTTCTTCTTGATCATGTCGGATTCTGCGAATAAAAAAAGAGGCTCGCTTCAGGAGACAGCGTAAAGTGCTGTGATTAATACAGGGCCCACCCCCCGTCATAGCCGACTCGTCTGTCTCAAGATTGAAGCCCTCGATGAACACGCCATCAGCGGGGACCTGGTCGCCGGTGTCTAGAATGACGACCTCGCCGACGTTGATGTCATAGATAGAAACTTGAGTCGCATGCCCACCGCGGACGACTTTAACTTTGCGGTTGTTCTGTCGGAGCATCAGAAGCCGAACCCGCGCAGATATGAAGCGCAGACACCTTCACGCCATTGAGACTGCGGAACTGGCGGTCTTTTTGCCAGTCGTTGAAGGCGGACACGAATGATACAGTGAACACGACGACAAGGATGGCCAGGCCCTCCACGTAGCCCGGAAGCTCGCTCACGGAATGCGCGTGGTCGAACTTGTATAGACACTGCTTGTTGGCTTCTTCAACCCACGGATACATCGTCTTGTTGAAAGCGGCTGATCCATACTGAGATGGCCCGTTCCATATCTTCAGCTTCTCCTTCTCGTTGTTCTCGTCCCTGTCCGCCTTCGCCGTGTCGCAGGAGAACAGATCGCCTCCGTGGCTATTGGGAACAGCAACACCAATGATGATGTTCACGATGGTTGAGCTAATAGGCCAGGAGGTGTTGAGATCACCCAGCAATTTGAGCAGCCAACATCCATCGCTCACTTTCGTTGCCGAAGGTACCACATGATACCATGAAGCTTGTCCCGGAGCTCCGCGAGCGCAACTTCGGGTCCCTCGTGCATTCATCCGTAGTTCTCTAGTCCTGCAGCATTTCATGATCCTGTCGTCCCTGCAGGAGGGAGGACCGACAGGCACGGAGAAGGATGCTGCGCCTGGGGAAGGCTACCCGGGGTGCTTGAGTCTCGTGGCCGCTCCCTCGCTTTTGGTAACGCTGAAGTGCTGTGGCGATCCAGCGTGTGGGCCCAAGATGCAAAAAGCGCCGACTCCAAGCATCATGGATCTGAGAGTGTGAACAGTGTATGGCATATCTTTATTCGCATCCGCATCATTGGTCCTGAAAATCATCAGGTTTTCCGGAGGGTTATGACTCTGCTGGAGCATGTAGAGAAGCAGTACTCCGGTACGCACTCCGCTGTTTTCGTTATTTCGTTTTGAAGACCCAGTTTCAGGTCGCAAAGTGCTTTTCGTAAGCCATGGAGATGTTTTGCAGATACTGCAGTGTGGTATCGCTGGCGATGATTTGCGCATGCATACCCGCTATGCTCTATCAACCGCTGAGCTTCGAGAGCTCAAGCCGGGGCGCCCTCAGGTTACGAAGTGCTCTTCGTAAGCCACGGGGATGTTTTGCAGATTTTGCAGCATGGACTTCGATTTTCAGAGCTCGGTGCTCTCGGGCCTTATGTATCGAACTGAAACGACTTCTGTCTTGATTTGATCCCCCTCTTTGATCGCGATTGCGATTCAATGGGGATCGACGCCCCATTTCGCGTACGGGAGGGGAGTTGGGGTCGGGGTCGGAGCGCCGGGGATGACCGCCGGAAGAGCGTTGGACGTAGGGGTTGGGTGACTGCGTTCAGCGTAGACAGAGCTAGCTAGCTGTGTACTACGCCTGTCTGGGCTACGCATAGGAAGGTGCGGCCCTCGCCGTTGCCGGCCCGGCCGTTGCCCCCCCGAGGCCCGTAAGGGGAGTAACGCTCCACCCCCGCACAGCCTAGGCCGCGTGCGTGTCGTGTGCAGCATCATCGTCGTCGTTCTTGGGCGGTGGGAGTTCCTTTTGATCTTGTGATTGCACTGCACTGCACTTAAGCGCTTAGGTCGGACATCTTTAATTGCGATTACGATAGCCCAACATCTTTAGGCCCTGAGGGGTCGGACATCTTAAGCTTTGATTGCGATTACGATTAGGGGTTGGATGAATGAGCTTAGGTCGGACGTCTTTGATTACGATTACGATTAAATACTAGGTCTTCGACTTGCCCCCCGGGCCCGCCCCCTGATCGTCTCAGGATGTGCAAGGTGGGGTCTAATTATATAATTCGAAATAAACAGAGATGGCGCCGGCAGTTGCAGGCTGCAGCTCGGGCGCGCTCGCTAGGCGGCGTAGGCCTGGGCCTGGAGCCAACTGGAATATCGAAATCGAAATTGAAGTGCCACGGTGGAACAAATAGCCCTGAGCCCTGCTGGCATCGCCACCGCCTGCCGAGCCTCCGCCCCGCGCCCCGTGCCTCCGCCCTGCCGGGCGAGCCGCTCCGCCACCCTTTCGATTTCGAGCTAAAGGGGGGGAGGGGGGGTGCTTCGATTTGGCGGGATTCGATTTCGATGCTGGGATGCAGCTGTAAGAGTGCTCGCTGACATCCTTTGTTCACGGTGCAGGCAAACTGAGGAGCTTCAAAGGCAACAGGCAAAGCTGGAGAGCGGCAGGCAACAGGTTGAAGTTTTGCGGAAAAAATTCAACCCTCTCAACAAAATTATTACCCTGCAGCTGGTTTGTAATCTAAGGGGTGACTGAGCGTATGTCGGACGTCTTTGATCTGCGATTACGATTAGGGGTTGGATATCGATGGCTGACTCAGTGAGCTTCAAGGCTTCGGTCGGGCGTCCTTGATCATGATCTACTTGGGCTATCGATATCATAGTATCGATTGATGCCCCTATCGATATCGTTCGGTGCCCGAAGTTTGCTATGCCACATGCCATGATGGGCAGTGTACAGTTTGCTATGCCACATGCGCAGTATACATCCCACACTTGTAGCCCGAACGGTGCGATTTAGTTCGTGTCCAAATGCGAGTACAACTATATCATGGCATAGTGTTCAATGAAGGGGATGAGAGGAGAGAACAGCCCGGACCTGCGTTTTGAGTACGTGTCCAAATGCGTCTAGCTGCAGCAAAAAAAACTTGAAAACTGGGCCCTTATCATGATCATGAGGGGTTGGGCCCCTGTGTGCTTCCCGCGTCTATGATCATGATCATGATTACGATTACGATTAAGCTCAAAACTTTTGAAAGCGGAAGAGGAAGCTCGAATTGTGCGGGCACCTCTAGCTGGACCTAGCTATAGCCAGAGTGTCCGCGGGGAGGCGCATTACTCTCCTTAGGGGGCCACGCAGGGCCCGGCCGGCCAGCTCGCTGGTGGGCTGGGCCCGCGGCTACGGCGGCCGCAGTGTACATTCCCACGCTTGTAGCCCGGAACTGTGTTTTAGTACGTGTCCAAATGCGAGAGTAAGTCACAGATACAGCGGAGTGTGTGTGGAGTGTGGCGGGCAGGAGAGGGGGGAGGGAGGGAGCTATCCGCGGAGAGGGGCTGGAAGACGGGGCTGGCGAGGTGTGACGTGGTCAGGGCGGAGTGTCCGTTAGCCGCTAGTCTACATCTAAACTAAAGATGATAAGAGATGATACTACGGATCTGTGGTACTCTTTTCGCCTGTCCAAAAGGGCGATTGTCAATATACACACTATGCAGAAAATTTCAAATCATGCGCACAGGGGGCAGGTGGCTGACCAGCATCGCACCAACGCCCACCATCAGTGGCTTCGCTGCCAGTCTTGCCATTCTCGACATTGACAATCAGGTCCTTATCCTCACGCTGACGCTCCAGCTTACTCCGCAGCTCTTTCTCTCGGCTCTGCCCCTTCCTGGGCCTGGGGCTCCGACTACGGCTTCTGCTGTGGCTTCGTTTGCGCCCACGCCTGTGCCGACCATGCTCTCGATCCCGGCTGCGGCTGTGATCTTTGCTGCGGCCTTGACTCCGGTCCCTGCTGCTGTCCCTGCTCCGGTCCCTGCTCCGGTCCCTGCTCCGGTCCCTGCTCCTGCCCCTGCTCCGGTCCCTGCTCCGGTCCCTGCTCCTGCCTCTGCTCCGTCCATCCGTGTGCTCCTTGCTGCGATTGCGACTGCGGTCCCTTCGTGCTGTTCAGCGCACGAAACCGTGGAGATGCATAGGCGTAAATGCACCGTCGATCATGTCCTCGGTCCCGGTTACGGCTCCTGCTACGGCGATGCCCTCGGTCATCTCGGTCACCTTGGTCTTGCTCCTTGCGGCTATCACGTTCAGCAGCGCCAACAACCACCTGCCCAGCAGATTCGGCATCGAGAGAAGGCAATGATTCCTGAGACAATTCTTGTTCACACAACATGCAAAGAAAGACTCGAACAAATACGTGTACCTGTGCTTCTTGTGCCGGGAGAATGCCACTCAAGGCAGCAGGTACCACCTAAAGAAGCTTGGTACAAGGAAAGACTTGAAAAAATACACACGCACTGGTGCATCTTGTGCCTGTGCACTGGCTTCCTTCAAAGATGTGTAGGCGGGCACGATATGCTCGTAGAGCCGGAGTAGTGTACCCACGATGTTGTCCACCTCTGCGCGCGACCGAGCGTGAGCAGAAAGCCTACCGGAGCCATGACACATGAGTTAACGAACGATCTTTGGTGGTGTCGAAGACCTGCCACCATCCGATGTCTTCTGGAAGCGGAAGACCCACCTGCCTCGCCGCAAGCCAGATGGCGGCCGTAGCAATGCACTCAGGTCGATGTAGCACACAAAGATCGGTGTGAAGACTGCTGGTGCTGTCACGAATCAAGCTCATCTTTGAAGGCGGGCATTCCCACCTGTCATTGACGTAATGCCAGGCAACCCGCGCCACCGCTTCAATGAGACGCTTGTCATTGCCGAGGTACTGCATGTACGATGTCACGTATTTGTGAGGGTGCTCCACGTGCAGGATGAAGCCGAGCTCCTTCAAAATATAGCGTTCTGCTTTCACCACCTGGTCCTTCATGTCGTAGTAGGCCTGCCGATCGCTGAGCGCCGTCAGGGCTTCGGGCACTAGCAGGGCGGACCTGAGACAGAGGATCCAGGACGTCCGTGGGCGACTTCCCAGACTTCTTTTGGAACAGGTGATGAAAAACGTTCATAACGTCTCGCAGCTTCTTCGGCGTCTCCTCGATCTTCGAAGAAAGAAACAGCGCAGCCACTGCCACGTCCTGCCATTGCGCTCGGGCTCGGCAGCTTGAGGAGGGCGCTGGCCGCAGCGCTGCGGACCTTCACGTCGTGCCTCCGGAACGAGCGGACGTGGTAGAAGCGGTGGAAGATGACCTGCCCCGTTGCGATAGTTACCTGTGGCCTGCGTACCAGTCAAGGAAGCGGGAGGGAGACGCAAACGTCAGCGGCGCGAGGCGCACAGCTTCAGCAGGATCCCAGCTTCGTGGATGAGCTGGCTCCCGTACATTCGCTGGCTGAACTCGGTCTCCTCGTCCACGGCATCCTGGCGGCTCGGCGTATTCGCGTACTGCGCCGGCGCTCAGCGCTCGGCCGGAGCCGGATACGCGCCGGAGCGAGGCGCGCCTGCTCAGGCGTGATGTAAAAATTGTTCGAGATGACCCGCGTGGGCCTGCGCGCAGCGTACATTGGCCCGCAGCCTGACAGGCCCTAACTTTTGCTGGGGGTACGGCGGTCGGCCAGTTTGCAAGGAAACGAGGTTCGATGGCCGCCGAAGAGGGCCCGAAGAAGGGAGCGGGTGCGTTCGCGCTTGCGTGCGCGTCATTAGGGCTGTTCATGAGTCGCTCTTGCAGGCCTCGCGGTCCAGTCGCTCGCAAACCTCGACATCACAAAGCTCACGCCGTTGAGCCCCGAAGTCATCAGCAGGCAGGCGACAATCAACATCGGTGCGCGTCCAGCTCCGCGTCCGCCTTGCGTCGAATGGCCCGCTGATCGCGGCACTCGCGGCAGGCACGATCGGCCACGTCGCGCACGGAAAGTCCACAGTGGTGAAGGCGATTTCGGGCGTGCAGGTGCGGCGGCGCGCATCGCTAATCTGCGTCGAACGGCGCTCAGCCACCACAGACCGTGCGCTTCAAGAACGAGCTGGAGCGCAACATTACCATCAAGCTCGGCTATGCAAATGCGAAGGTGTACAAATGCGAAAATCCCAAGCACCTGCGACCAAGCTGTTTCAAGTCATTCGGGAGCGGCAAGGAGGACGCGCCCGTCTGCGAGATCTGCGAGAAGGAAGGTCGGGGGATGCATAGGATGAAGCTGCTCCGGTTTGTGGCCTCTCCCCCTCCCCAATGCAGTTTTAGCTGCCTTCATGTAGTCATGGCACGGCGTCGACGTTTCTGATCGGATAGTTTCGGCAGGCACGTGTCCTTCGTCGATTGCCCGGGCCACGATATTCTCATGGCTACCATGCTCAACGGCGCGGCTGTCATGGACGCAGCATTGCTACTCATCGCTGGCAACGAATCTTGCCCGCAGCCGCAGACGTCAGAGCACCTTGCCGCGGTCGAAATCATGAAGCTCAAGCACATCATCATTCTGCAGAACAAGATCGATCTCGTGAAGGAGGCCGTTGCCAACGCCCAGCACAAAGACATCCAAAAGTTCATTGAAGGTGCGAGCGGTCATCGATTTCTGTCACCTCTGGTCTTACTCGGTGTGCAGGCACTGTCGCCGAGGGCGCTCCTGTCATTCCCATCTCTGCGCAGCTCCGCTACAACATCGATGTAATCTGCGAATACATCGTGAAAAAAATCCCCATCCCTACCCGCAACTTCACTTCCCCTCCTCGGCTCATTGTCATTCGGTGAGTCTGGCATTTTTTTTCTGGTGCTGGCTGTGAACACTAGAATCGCAGTTCCTTTGACGTCAACAAACCCGGAGAGGAGGTGGAGGACCTCCGAGGTGGTGTCGCTGGCGGCTCCATCCTTCAGGGTGTCCTGAAGGTGCGCTTTGCGTCCCGTCACCTTCTGTCGTACTTATCTCCTCTTCCCCCTTTCTTTTCTTTTTCTTCCTCTGGAATCCATGTGATGATAATCTTGAGGCGTTCACATGAATCCTCGTGATATGAAACATCCAATTTAGATAGGGACAACTGATCCGGATTCCCCCCCCCCGTTCGCCTTCCCCTTTTTCTTCCTTCGGAATCCACGTGATGATAAATTTGAGGCGTTCACATGAATCCTCGTGATATGAAACATCCAATTTAGATAGGGACAACTGATCCGGATTCCTCCCCGTTTGCTTTGCTCCCCGAGCCGAATGACGAAAATCAAGAGGCGTTCACATGAACTCCATGATTAATAAACATTTTTTTGATAGGAAGACCTGACGCTCGATCTTCTCTTCCTTCCTGCCCTTTCTCTCCCGCCCCAGGAGCAGCTGACGATCCGAACACATTCGCATGATTGCCTGTGATTGCGAGCAATTCAATTTGATAGGAAGAACTGATGCTCATTCTGTCCTTTCTCTCTTGACCACAACTTTCGAAGCTACCGGATTTCTTTTCTTTCCGCCAGATTAAATTCTCTCTTCGCAGATGGGCCAGGAGATCGAGGTACGGCCAGGAATCGTCACCAAGGAGTCCGACGGTTCAGTGAAGTGCACACCCATTTTCTCGACTATTCTCTCCCTCTACGCAGAACAGGTGCGATTGCAGGCGCCTGATCGTTTTATTTATCTAACTTCCAACCCCCACCAGAACGAGCTGCAGTATGCAGTGCCGGGCGGTCTCATCGGCGTGGGAACACGCATCGATCCCACACTTACGCGAGCGGATCGCCTCGTCGGTCAGGTAAACTCTTTTTATCTGAGATTCAGTTCTTCGCATATGATGACAAACTTGAGGCGTTCACATGAATTCTCTTGATTATACATCATCCAATTTAGATAGGGACAACTGATGCGTTCGAAGAACTCTAGTGATTGGCATAGGGGCATAGGTTTCATTGTATTTTACTGAATCTACCCACAGGTTCTCGGCGAAGTTGGCAAGCTTCCCGAGGTTTTCATCGAACTCGAAATCAACTTTTTCCTGCTGCGGCGACTTCTCGGCGTGAAGACCGACGGGGAGAAGCAGGCAAGCGCATTAGTGGCGTGTTTGTGGCAAGCGACTCACTTCCGAGTCTCCGGTAGGGCAAGGTGCAGAAGCTCGCGAAGGGCGAAATCCTTATGGTCAACATTGGTTCGACTTCTACTGGTGGCAAGATCCTGGCCGTGAAGGCGAGCAGCACTTTTTTTTGTGGTCCATGTGAGGTCGCGATAGCCTAACCGTAATGCAGGCCGATCTTGCCAAAGTGCAACTCACATCTCCAGTATGCACATCTGTAGGCGAGAAGATCGCCCTCAGTCGGCGAGTAGAGAAGCATTGGCGGTATTTCCTCGTCCTCGTCCCTTTTTTAAATGCCTGCTCCATGTCATGACCTTTGCGTGTGCAGGCTCATTGGCTGGGGTCAGATCCGCCGTGGTGTTACTATTCCGCTTACCTCGGCGCCTGCAAAATAGCCTTTCACTTAAGCGCGCGAGTGCTAGCTATTTCTGGAGCTGCAAAATGTCACGATCAGGGTTCTACGTCGCATTTGGACACGTACTAAAACGCAGGTCCGGGCTACAAGTGTGGGAATGTACACTGCGGCCGCTGCGGCCGCAGGCCCAGCCCACCTAGGTGCTATGAATTCGCACACACCGAGACAAATGGCTAGAGATATAACTGAGGTGTCCATCTGTGTCAAGTCGAGAGATGAACCTACGGGACTAGGCCTTTCGGACATCGGACCGGGTGGAGCTCGGATATGGAAATAACTGGAGACGCTACCCCGGGGACTAAGTCTAGAGCTGCAGCACAGGAAAGATCCTACGCGGGAAAGGGAGTGACTACCCAGGGACGAGAATAGAAATCAGAGGTGGGCAGCGAAGTGAGCTGCAGCTGTAGCTAGCGCTATGCCTAGTAAGCTAGGGCCTCCGAGACGGCGCACTATAATCTAAACCACTCTGTACACGCTAGAGTACGGCCCGCCGTGTCGTCGGCACGGCGGGTCGGGTCGGGGGCTCGCTCGTCCGAGAGCAAGCCTGGTGGAGCCGCCGGGCTCAGAGCATTCGGGGAAGATTGGTCGGGGGAAAGGGGGACGGGGGCAGGGAGGAGGGCACGGCATGGAGCGACGTTGGGCGGTGGGAAAGGACGGGGGAGGACCGGGTCGGGCAGCCGCGGTCGGGAGGAGGGAGGCTCCAGTGGCGCGTTCCGCCGGGCTTCCAGCCGCCCGCCGACCGCCTCCCCCCCGCCGCGGGCAATGACGAGCCCCCTCCACGGCGGTCCGGCCGTCCCGGCCTGGCGCGTGGCCGGGGCAGGCGCCGGTGGGTTCAGCGGCCGACCGACGACCTTCCACCTGGCAGCCCGCACCACCGTCCCCTCCCTGGGGTAGCGGGAGATCAGCGGAGCGGAAGGGGCGGAGGGGGTGGGGGGTGGGGCCGTGGGGGAGGGCGACTGGGGCAACGGGCGAGAGAGGGCAGGGGAGGAAAGAGCAGCGG
Organism: Cyanophora paradoxa; assembly: GCA_004431415.1. NCBI lineage: Eukaryota > Glaucocystophyceae > Cyanophorales > Cyanophoraceae > Cyanophora > Cyanophora paradoxa. Next base: position 87,237 of record QPMI01000625.1, read on the forward strand.
TGGCGGCGGGAGGCGAGCATGTCGGCGGTAGTGAGGGAGGTGTGGAGGCGCAGGTCGCGCAGGCGACGGCGGGTCGGCGGCGGGCGCGAGGGCCCGGCGAGCGGCCGTAGGTGATAGGTTGAGAGTGAGGTCGTCAGTGGGCGTAGCGATGGAGTCGCCGTGTCTCCGCGTCTCCTCCAGTTGTAGCCCCCCCCCTCCCCCCCCCCCCCTACGAGGGTAGGTTAATCGTCCGGGGGGGGCAGGCTCCAGGGGCGGACCTTGGTACTGTCGTAGAGTTCGTGGGCTTGAAGCGCTGCCTTCCATCCTCGGTATTCCGGCGGGCAGTCAGCGTTCTGGGCTGCACGGAGTTCGTTATGGAGGTGCAGGGGCCCGTCGCAGGCGGGGCAGTACTCTATCGGGGCACGAGAGCCGCGGGCGCGTTCTTTAGCTCTAGCCCCTGTGCGGCGCGGGCGCGGACGGCGTTTGGAGGCCTGGGAGATGCGACAGTCCTTCTCCCATGCGGCGTTGATCGCACACCGGTCGGACCAGAGCCGACGCGCGCGTTCTATTAGCATCTGGCGCACGCGTTTAGCCGTGCGGGGTGCGCGGCGAAATCCTTATGGTCAACATTGGTTCGACTTCTACTGGTGGCAAGATCCTGGCCGTGAAGGCGAGCAGCACTTTTTTTTGTGGTCCATGTGAGGTCGCGATAGCCTAACCGTAATGCAGGCCGATCTTGCCAAAGTGCAACTCACATCTCCAGTATGCACATCTGTAGGCGAGAAGATCGCCCTCAGTCGGCGAGTAGAGAAGCATTGGCGGTATTTCCTCGTCCTCGTCCCTTTTTTAAATGCCTGCTCCATGTCATGACCTTTGCGTGTGCAGGCTCATTGGCTGGGGTCAGATCCGCCGTGGTGTTACTATTCCGCTTACCTCGGCGCCTGCAAAATAGCCTTTCACTTAAGCGCGCGAGTGCTAGCTATTTCTGGAGCTGCAAAATGTCACGATCAGGGTTCTACGTCGCATTTGGACACGTACTAAAACGCAGGTCCGGGCTACAAGTGTGGGAATGTACACTGCGGCCGCTGCGGCCGCAGGCCCAGCCCACCAGCGACCGGCCGGGCCCTGCGTGGCCCCCTAAGGAGAGTAATGCGCCTCCCCGCGGACACTCTGGCTAGCTAAATAGCTACAGGTGCCCGCATGCGCGGCGTGGTGCTGCATCGCGTCCTGTGAAGGCGGGGGTCGTCTCGGGGCAGTGGCGGGAGCCCCTACAGGCCCTGTGGGGGGCCCGACATGGAGTCAGCCTGCGCCGGGGGGGGGGGGGGGGGGGGGGCGAAAAGGGGTCAGATCGAAATCGAAAGGTCTCGATATCCAAATCAAAGCGAACGGGGGCGCACTCGATCGACGAGCCTCCCACCCAGAGGAGCGCCTGCGCGGGCGGAGGACGATCAGCCGCCGAGCTGATCGACGCGTCAGACCCCTCAAGGCTACCCCTCAAGGCTAATGCAATTCTACGTCGGCCACGATTTGCATTAGCACACAACAACAACTACTAGGAGTTATACACAGTGCGATTACGATTAGCCTAGTAGGACGTCTTTTGATCTGCGATTACGATTAGGACGTCCTTAAGCCTAATCTGCGATTACGATCAGGGTTCTACGTATGCGCCATATACGCCGTTCTCGATCAGGGGACCCCCCTCCGCGCTTGCGCCGCATCGGCCCCGCAGGCTACCGACGGGCCCCGGCCCCACCGGGCCTGCAGGAACTCCCACCGCCCAAGAACAAAGACAACGATGCTGCACACGACACGCACGCGGCCTAGGCCTAGGCTGTGCGGGGGTGGAGCGTTACTCCCCTTGCGGGCCCTGGGGGGGAACAGCCGGGCCGGCAACGGCGAGGGCCGCACCTTCCTATGCGTAAACGTAGCCCAGTCCGGCGTAGTACACAGCTAGATAGCTCTGTCTACGCTGAACGCAAAAAAGCTAGCTGCTCCAGGCTGGGGCCCAGGGTTGGACGTTTTTGATCTTACAATTAGGCCCTGATCTCGGGGGGTTGGACGTCTTTGATCACGATTAATTAGGCCCTGAAGAAGAAGAAGAGTATGTATAAGACACGCCCGAGCCGGTTGTGCGGTTTTGACGAAAGGCGAAGGACCCGAAGGCCCGAAGCACAATCGACAGTGAACCAACCAGACAAGGGTAGTGGCGGCGCAAACGCCTTACGGTCTACCATGTATGCCCCGGCGGTCCGGCGCTCATACACGCAGACACGGAAAGCAACCACAGACATCCCAATGCGGGCCTCTTCCTAATGCCGGCCTGGGGGAGTCCTGGTCACGACCTCACGTGTGAAACCTTCAGCCATCAGTCATGTCATCAGCCTCTTCGTCAGAGATAAGCACCATTGGAGAACCTGGGTCATCAGCGAGATCCATAGGGGCAGCGGATGGGAGAGTTGGAGGAGGTGAAGGCCGCAAGCGTTTGAAAGAAACCTGAGGTGGGACACCAGGAATGTTATCACCATGATCCAGAGCACCAGGGTCTGGAGAAGACATTCGACGACGCTTAGGCGGAACAATAGAAGGAGAAAGAGGATCAGTATCCATGGGCGTCATAGGCGCAGAAGAAGGCAGAGGGGCAGAAGAGGGAGGAGCTAGGGAAGCAATGACAGCATGACTCGCGAAGTCGGGCTCAACATCAACAGCGTCGATTCGGATAGGAGAGATCGGCAGCAGATCAGGGGCAAGCTCAGTGTCATCCACATAGATGATAACTTGAGGAGAGGGCGGAGGTGAACCTGTATCATCTATAGCAGCATCAAGACCAAACGCTGAAGCACCAACACGACGGCGTTGAAGAGGCGGCTCATCCTCCGAGTCAATATCGGGCGGCGGGTGAGGTGGCAGCGGGTGAGGGGTGAGTGAACCACAGGACCAGGGTCAGGGCAGGGTCGGGTCCACCAGGGGGGTCGTCATCATCTGATGAGGTACTACTGGAGGAATCATCAGGATCATCAGGGCCAAGGTCGGAAAGGTCAGAGGAGTCTGAGCCGTTGTCAGGAGGGGACATATAGCCTTCAAGATCCTCCTTTTCAAGACGCTGCAGCAGGACAGGCCGCACACTGGCATAAGGAAACTGAGCCACAAGGGGCTAGGGGCTAGATCGGGCTAGGGGCAGGCTGAGCAATATGTTCACAGTGCTCATAAGAGGCTAGGGAATGGTCATAAGCACGCGCAGCGTCTAAAAGATTAGCGTAGAATGAAGAATGAGAGGGGTCAGCAGTAGAGATGAAACGGAAATACCCACGGACATAGGTGACTTTAAATCGAGGTAAACGACGAGGAAGCATGTCCATAAAATCGTCCAGTTCGCGGAACAAGGCAGCCATCAGAGTAGCGGCCTTCAAGCCCGTCTTGGAGGAAGGTGTAAGGGGCAGCTGTGTGTTAGGGTCCATTGCAAACGTAGCCGCAGCTTCAGTGCGACCTGCTCGATAGGCCAGACAATACGAGCGGAAAATGACGTGCAATCCAAGAATCCGAACAACCTGCCACTCCCAGTTCTGCAAGAACATCCAGCTGTCAGCAAAACGGACCGAGCCAGTAAGCAACCAGGCAACAAAGCGAGCGGAAGGAATGGGCATCGGCTGGAGCTGCAGGGCATGGAAGATGAGCGACCAGAACTGCTGCACAACAGGGCAGAGGACGAAAACGTGCAGTGCATTGCAGCGCCGGTGGCAGACCGGGCATAGCGAGGAGAGGAGCTCACTGTCAAGCAAATTTGCCGAAGCAGGACGCTGAATATCAGAGCGCGCAGCCATATCAGCGATGCGGGACGATGTGCGGAGGGCGTTGTAGCGCAGAGCAAAGTAGCCGTCAAGGACCCGCTGCGTGAGAGCGTAGCGGAGGTCGGGAATCACTGTGTTGAACCAGGGAAAGCGATCAGTGCGCGCATCGTAGCCCGGCGGCCAGAGGAACTTTGGAGAGAGATCAGCACGCCACTTAGTCTCAGCGGTCGTCGGCGCCATGAAAGCGTGGGAGGAGAGGTACTTGTACACGTCGTGAACCGTGAAACGCGACGGGGCAGCAGGCAGCTTGTACGCAACCGACTTAGAGAGGCGCAGCTCTTCCTTTGAGCGATCATTGATGTTCTCGCGGTCAGAGTGGAACGCAAACGTACGGGAAGACGACGGTGGCAGCGGACGGAGTGCAAGGTCGGAAAGCTGTAACGAGTTCATGAGGAACCGGACGAGTGCAGGCATGGGGGACAACTTGCAAGCATTCTTAACAAGGCTAAGCGCATGTGCAGGCACGGGAATGAAGTCGATCGCACGGGCCGCGGGCCGGATCGCAAGTACATCGGGGAGGGCAACGGGACTGTCAAGCGAAGCACTGCAAGGCACGTCAATCTCATGGAAAGCGAGCTGTGTGTCAGGAAGAAGGCGAACGCGACAGAGAGCTACTCCCTGAAGTGAGACGCGTTCAGCAGCAAGTTTCGAGAAAGGGCCAATAGCGAGACCTCCAGGTTCGTGTTTCCAGTCTGCAGTGCGACCACAGCGCCAAACCTCTTGCGCAAGTCGATTATTGAGCGCATGCAGCTGGTCGCGCAGTTGCTCGGGATAGGAGGGCTCGACATAGAGAGTATGTTCCCCAGAGAAGTCCCAGATTTGATAGTTAAAACGGAAGCCGAGACGGAAGAGCAACGTGAAAGTGAAATCACGCTCATAGTACGTGTCTTTCTTATACCAGGGGTGCATGATCGGCATACGCAGGAAATCCCAGGCGCAGCGGGGCCTCCTGACATCGAAGATAGTCCGCCAGGCTTCGAAGATGGCAAAGAACGGGTCAGCAGGCGGAGGCCACAATGGCTTCACCAAGCGATCAGTTCTGTTGAGAAAAGGAAGCCAGAGCCCAAAGCCACCGTTTTCCGTGAACGCCTCAATAATTTCTCGACCAGGAAGAGATGCCGGGGAAGCAAGCCACGATTCCAAAGAGTTTGCGGCAAAGGCCAGCTGGAAGTGTTCGGGGAGGGCGCTCCGAGACCGCCGAGAGATACAGGTCGACACGAAGCAGTGGTCATGCCCTGATGAGGTAAGATGAACGCATCGGAATTTGAAGAACGTTTCCAGACAAAGGTCTGTAAATTCTTTGAAATAGCCCGGAGGATCTTAGGAGGTGCTGGAACCGCACGGATATAAAAGCTTAAGACCCCTGACAAAAAGCATAGGCGATGCGACCCCGTCCAAGAAGGGACGACTGGAAATCGACAGCTGTCTCCATAAAGAAGGTCGCTTTATGCTGAATCATGTTCCAAGACGGATGGTGCTCGCGATCAAGAAGGAGCTGATGAGGGAAACCGAGCTGCTTATGACAAGCAGGATCAAGCTCAGCGACGCGGAGAACAGGGAATGGCAAGGGATCGGACGGATCGAAATCCAATGGTGAGGCAGCCGGTTCCCTTAGAACAATAGCAAGAGATTTCTCGATAGAGAGATGTTGACCAGAGAGTGGTTTGAAAGAGGCAAAACGTGCGTGGATAGCTAAGAGAGAGTCACGTAGAGAGAGCCCCTGGGCGCGGAGCAGGAATAGCTGATAAATATCGTCAGCAAACTGGACAAGGGGGTGCCAACAGGGCGGGGTATATCAGTGAGTGAGAGCAAGAGAGAACGTAGAGGGCTGATCGAGAGAATGAAGGAAACTGGGCTCCAGGGACCACCTTGAATGGTGCCCACAAGACGTGAGAACACAGAAGAGAATAGCCCATTCGCAAATACACGTGCACGGAGGGGAGCTCGAGGGTTGTACAGACAGTGGTGCATTCTTCGGATAAGCCAGGGCCATTGTTGCACATGGAGAACGAGCGCCATAATAACCCAAAGCAACAGATCGTAGGCAGACTTAAGATCAGAGTCAAACCCGATAACACAGTCATAATTGGCGTAGCGGATGCGTGTATACGTTGCCAGCACTGCAAAGACATTTTTATGAACGTCCCGACCTTGTACGAAACCGAACTGATCTTCAGGAATGATGAGTTGTAAGATCGGATTGGCTACTGTGACCATAGTCCGTTCGAACAAGCGCAAGAGTGTGTTAGAAACTCCAATAGGTCGGTATTTCGAAGCATCAGTGGGCAAGCCTGACCGGTGACCGCTTCCAGATGAAAGTGTATGTCAAGTCGCGCATAAAGTCAGGGAGGAAGCCTTGAACAGCGATCTTTTGAAAGTAGGCAGCCAGGAAAAAAGACCAGGGCTTTGTGTGCATCTTAAAAATGCCAACGGGAATTCCATCAGGACCTGGTGCCCCATGGGCATACGCTTTACTGATAGAGAACGCTACGTCGTCAGGCGAGATATTAGTCTGAGTGCGCCAAACAGGCGGGACAATCCCCTGAACATGGGGCAAGATATCGTCCACAAATTGTTGAATGAAAGCAGCAGCGGAGGGATTATCTGGAGACGCCGGAAGGGGGATATCAACAGTAGGGTCCTCGGGGGTTCAGGAGGGGGCAGAGAGCGTCAAGGATAGAGGTCTGAGTCAACAGGAAAGCAGGGGTAGGAGCGCCCAGTTCTACAAGCTTTCTAGCCAAATAGTTCGCAACCGCGCCAGGCTCAACAGTGATAGCAGTGGGACCATCCGAGCTGAAGTGCAGCGGCGGGGGGACAATGGAGGAGGCTTGGCGAGCCGCGCCCAGTCGCGCTTAGAGCCGCTTTCGAATGTAAGTCGGTGCTGAAGCCTGGCAAGCTGACGATTGCTGAGAGAGACCTTCTTCTGAAGTTCGCGCAGGGATTCAAGCCGCTGGGTGCGCTCGCGGTACAGCGCGACAGCATCGGAGCCGGGCGGCAAGCGGTAGATCTTCATTTCAACGTCGCCCAGCGCTTTGTACGCCGCGCGCTCATGCGTGTAAAGCTTGCTAATCACGTGCGCTCTGTGCTTACGCGCCATCTTGCAGAGTCGCTTACAGAATGCGCGCCAAGTATCGTCGAAGACAGCAGCATCCGTAACTACCTCGCCTTCACCACGCGCTTGAATGATAGTGTCCAGGAATTGGGTCAAGTGCGTTTCCGTGCGCTTGCGCAGAGCAGGGTCGAGGCAGACTGGATCGCCGCGCTGAGAATACTGTCCGGGCAGGTTGCTGACGAAATCATACGGGAACGCTTGCACGCGGGACCGGGGCAAATGACGGTGCACACGAGGGCCTGAAAAGGAGAGAACAAGAATGCGGTGGTCCAGCTGAAGATGGAGTGCATCGGATGGCGCTAGGAGCGAGTAAGTGGCAAGGCGACGCTGGAACCACTTGGTTGCAAGAGCAAAGTCGAGGCGCGAGTTTACAGCTTTAAGGCTAACAATTCGTGAATAAGTTGGGGCAAAAGCTGAAGCAGTTCCGCCGGCAGGAGGCGGTGGAGCATGGTTCGCAAGATCATCAAGCTGGTGGGAAGTCATCGTTGTGTGAAGGTACGAGCGCTGCAGGGAATTAGGCTTCGGGGTGCGGTGATTCCAGTCTCCGATCAGAAGCATAGGCACAGTAGCGGAGAGATACCCAGCCTGCACACAAGATTGCCACCATTCACGGCGGTCCCTGTTATCACTAGCAGGGGCATAGACGCAAGCCAAGAGTACGGTCGTAGCAGGGAAGGAACCCGACGCCTTGTACGCAACAGAGACCGAAATAAAACGTCCATCAGAGTCCTGACGAGCAAGTGTAACCTCGTGCTGTGCAGCAAAGAAGGGCGTGACCATTATGGCAACACCAGTGGAGCGGGATTGAGTAGGAGCAGAGTGGAAGAACGGGCCTCGCCAGGCAGCTGCAATCTTCTCAAGTTTTCCCAAAGGGTGACCAGCGTCATCAAATTCCCGTAACTTAGTTTCCTGTAAGCAGAGGATGTCTATCTTGTGAGCAACGGCAAACTTCCTGCAACGTTCCACAAAGTTCTGCAGCTTGCTGGGACTATTGAGCCCGCCCACATTTAATGATGCAATGTTAACCAAACTTAATCAGGCCATGGCGGTGCACGAAGGCGGTGAATGTGGGGCAGCGGGGCAATCCCAGCAATGAAGGGAAATGCAAGGCTCTCCAGATGAAAGCCGAGGACCCGAGAGCTTAGCCCGGCATCAGCTTCGAGAAGGATTGAGTGCGCAGCTAGCACGGCAGCAGCTCCGAGAAGTACGATCCGAGTAACGGTAACTGGCCGCGTCGACGTCTGCACATGGCGAGAGCTGAGCCGGGCGTACGCATGACATAGAATGTACCGAGCTTGTGTGCGACAGGAGCTGGAGGCGGGAGCACAGCTGCCGGATGACGCCGCGCGGACGTCAAAGACGAAGAGCATGTTGGTGGACAGGAGTCTCGCGAATCCGGCTGCCGCAAGGAGTTCAAGGCAGCGCGCACGGGAATGCGCAGGCAAAGCGACAGGGATAGGTGCCCGAAGGACAGGAATAGGTGCCTCGCGGCAGATTGCAGGTGCCCAAGGGCAGGAGAGTCTCAGAACGACGCATAAGACAAGGATAAGTGCGCACCACGCTCCGCGCTGCTGCTGCTGTGCTGTTGCGTGCCTCGCCAGATCCGGGGGGGTCACCTGAGAAGTTGGACGTCTTTGATCACGATTCCGATTAAGCACTGAGGGCCGAATGTGTGGGGCCGAATTCATGCACTGCAGCTGTGCAGCTGTGCACGTGGTTGGGCTGCGGGCTAGGTACGCTGCTGCGGTCTGCCGCAGTGCTGAATCATTGAATGGTCCCCATTGCCGGCCCCAGCACATGTACATGTACATGTACAGGCCGAGGCCTGCCGCAGTGCATGCGCATGTGCAGGAGCTCCAGGGATCCCACATGCACCGCCCATGGCCACTCAGTGACTGATCCTGGTACCGTAGTAGTACGATGCATGATCATGCACGTGGCGCCGGCTAACAATTTACTAAGTTATAGAAAGTTAGGCTGTATACGTACGTATACCGTAGTACATGTGCGGGGGCAGAGTCCCCCCGTAGAAATGATTCGAACTGCCTCGCGCGCGCAGTCCATTGGGAGGCGCGGAGCTCCGAGTCCCATCGAGCTCGATAACAAGCTCGTCGAGGTGGAGGAGGCTGCAACGGCGAGGGCTGCAACTGCTCAATTTGCAACAATATAACCCAGGCGAACCACAGCGAAAACCTAGCGGCTAGCGTACATAACGTGTGAACGCTGAACGAAAGCCTTGAAGATCTGGGCGGAGTAGGTGTAAGGGGCGGGGTTGCCAGTTGACCGGATACATGCATAACTGCGGAGGTCAGAATTCGTAACTTAGTAAGTTTCCTTTTCGCATAATTTCAACGTGTAACTTACAGTCCATAGATGATGAGCCATCTGAGTACAGCCAAGGTTGACACAGCAAGATTGATCATGATGGTCGACACGCCGTTGATTCCGAGGCGCATCCCAATCAGGAACATGCCCTGAAACGTGCCTCGGGATGTGCCCCCAAGCAGCCCCATCCCAATTGGCAAAGCGGAGCCCACTGCGGCCCATCCCAATTGGCAAAAATCAGGTTTTGTACAAATCACATCACGTGTCACGCCTAAATGCAGCTGGCCAAGTAATGCAGCCGGCAGAGGGAGAGCAGGATCTAGGCGGAGTAGGTGTAAGGGGCGGGGTTGACCGGGTACATCGCATTTGACGACGATCCATCCTTTGCACGAGAGAAGCCACCGAACAGAAGGGCCCAAAGGTAGACAAGGCAGAGGACAACAGTTACTATCCACGAGATGATGATGAACAGCGGGCCAAACCTGCAAGGGGGTCTAATTCTAGATGGCAAAAAGGCAATATTAATCCAACGTACATTGCGCCACCCTGTGCACGACCATACAAATAGTGCGAGCAGAACGCGATAATGGCTGCAATACTGACGAAGAAGAGGAGCTGACATGATAGTAAGAATATTGACGTGTCCAAATGCGACATGAGGTGAGCGAAATAATACCGCAAGGATTCGGACGGAGCGACGCGAATCGGCCTTTCCCAGCGCCATCCGATAGTAAACACTGCCCGAAATCTCGGCAAGGCCGAGCCAGCGGACGGCAACGATGAACAGCGGGTGAGAGAAGACGCGCGGCTGGTCAAACTGGAATCCCGGGAACGTCCACCGGGAGAAAGATTCGGGCACAATCACCATAGCCAAACCAACGCAAATGCAGCAAACTGGAAGAATCCACAGGAAGTAAATCTCAAAAAGATTTGTCTTGCCAGATGTTTCGAAGGCTTGGCGCAGATTGCTGGAGCTATTCGTGGCGAACCGAAACAAGAAGAACAGCGCCACGCATATGTATACGATGAAGAAGAGATAAGTCAGGACGATTCCCCAAGTGAGACCATACAGGCGGTACTTGTAATCATAACTGCGGAGTTCAGAATTCGTAAGTTTCCTTTTCGCATAATTTCAACGTGTAACTTACAGTCCATAGATGATGAGCCATCCGAGTACAGCCAAGGTTGACACAGCAAGATTGATGGTCGACACGCCGTTGATTCCGAGGCGCATCCCAATCAGGAACATGCCCTGAAACGTGCCTCGGGATGTGCCCCCAAGCAGCCCCATCCCAATTGGCAAAGCGGAGCCCAGTGCGGCCCACTACGCACCACGGCGAAGATCAGAGCGATCCCCAGAAGTTGAAGCCTGCAGTGAATTGTAAGATCTAGCGACTTTTTTGGGGGGCGACTAAACGCATACGTAGTATAGAACACGGGAGCCGAAATCTGATTCACTTCTGACGGGAAGAGAAGATCCTTTCGCATACTCCATGAGTGGGGGAAGCTGAAGAAAAGCGCCTGCAAGTCATTGTCGACGTCAAGGCAAGTTTGATTGCTTTTGGTCAGCTCGCACGCACCTCGTACGAGGCGACGACGAACCAAAGCCCCCACGAACACCACAGGAGCGGGCCTGCAAAGAGGAAGAAAAACTGGTACACGGCGGTCTCGGCCGACGACGCCATGATCGATCGACTGCGAAACGGCAGCGCGCGTGTGTGTACGATCGATCGATCGGCTGTGCTGTGTACGTACGTGCGGTCTGAGCTGATCTGGAACTGTAACATTAACTCTTCAGGTATCTGGACTGGGGTACCTGCGTTCAGCGTAGACAGAGCTAGCTAGCTGTGTACTACGCCTGTCTGGGTTACACGTAGGGAGGTGCGGCCCTCGCCGTTGCCGGCCCAGCCGTTCCCCCCCGAGACCCGTAAGGGGAGTAACGCTCCACCCCCGCACAGCCTAAGCCGTGCGCGTGTCGTGTGCAGCATCATCGTCGTCGTTCTTGGGCGGTGGGAGTTCCTGCAGGCCCGGCGGGGCCGGGACCCGTCGGTAGCCTGCGGGGCCGAGGCGGCGCACGCGCGGAAAGGGGTCAGATCGGAATTGAAGCGCCCTGAAATCGAAATCGAAGGCACGCACTCGGGGAAAGCGCGAAAGCGCGATCCCTCCCTGGTCGATTCTGCAGGGCGGCGGAAGCGCGCAGAGGGGGGTCAGGCAGCGCACGCGAGATCGGACTTCGGGAGGCGGGGCGGGCACCCAGGGGTTCCAATCCACGCTCCGCGAGGGTAGATTGGCGGGCCTCCCAGTGCGAGTGCCTGCACGCGCGGGGGTTGACCCGAGGGCATTCCGAGGGCACCCGGCGCGCTGGGACGGCGCGGACCTGGGCGCGCTCGGCCTCGTCGGGGAGAAAGCCTGCAGCGTTGCGCGCGCGCGCGGCGTCAAACGCGCCGCCCTCGGGGGCGACGAGGGCGACGCCGAGCTCGCGACGAGGGCGACGCCGAGCTCGAGGCGCGCGCGGAGGCGCACCTGGGAAGGCGCCACGAAAGTGGCGCGCTCCATGGAGCACCGGCAGGAATGCGATCCGCTGCGTAAGCAACGGAAAGGTCAAGGAACAAAACGCTGCGCGGCGCGCGGAGCGCTCACAAGGGATCCCCTAGCACGCACGCTTGCTGGCGTTCAGATAGCGCCGCACGCTCCCTCCCATGCGCTTGCATGTATCGCATTTCCAGTCCGTGACTGTGTCCGCCTGCGCCCGGATCGTGACCGAGCTGGGGGAACAAGTGGGGACGGGGCCGGGAGCTGCGCACGCAGAGGGCATAGCGGAGGAGGTCAACGATGGACGGAGGGGGGCCGGGTTTCGCGGGCGGAATGGATAGGTGGAGGGCCAGCTGCGGGTCGGGCTCGTCTGTATGGGAGGAGTACGTGCAGCCGCTGTGGGGGCACGAAGTCACGCTGCTGACGTAGAAGTTGAACAGGCCCTGGACCTGCGCCGGCGGGCGGGTGGGCGCGAGGTGGCGAGGGGAGGCGGGGATGGGACCGGCCTCGGTTGGCAGGTTGTCGATCACTGCGAAGAGGAACTCTTGCGCGTCCTGCTGCAACCCGCCTCTGAAGACTCTCTTGCTTTCCGCAACTGCTTCCTTGAGACGGTCGCCCGAGAGCTCGCGTTCGCCCGACGTCCCGAGCAGCTGCGCGGGGAGGCTGTCATTGCCTCACCCCGATCGGGGCGCGCGGGGAGGGAGGGGGAGGCGCGCACTTGGGGGATCAGTCGCTTGAGCTCGCGGTGGATGTCGCCGGCGGGGCCTTGGGCGGGGTCCAGGGAGAGAACGGTTTCGGCGAGCTGCGGGAGGCTCACGATGCACTGCACGGGCGCGTTGATGTAGCACATGTTCGCCCCGGGCGGGTTCGGCAGCCCGCGGCGAACGCCGTTCTGGTTGCCCCCGCGCGTTCCATCAGCAAAGGGATGGCAGACGCAGCGGTAGAGCGATAGCGAGCCGCGCTTGAGGGTGCCAAAAGTGGGCGGTGAGAGCCCGCACGCGAGGAGGCGGTACGTATACACGGAATACAAACGCGCTCGATGACCGTAGCGTACGCGCGCATGTCGCACGGCCGCACCGAGGGGGTGTTCATCTGCGCCTGCGTTGTGAAAGCTGGTGCGCGCGTCAGTGTGCGCAAGTGACTCTGAAACATTGACGGCGCAGTACAGTACCTCGGCCTAGACGTATGTGGCTGGGATTGATATCGGCGTGACTAGCGCTGGTCTGTTGTGCGTGCAGGGGTACGCATGAACTTTCGTCCAACTTTCGTCCAACTCTCGTCCAATTGGTACATATACTTTCGTCCAACTTTCGTCCAACTTTAAATTTCGTCCAACTTTCGTCCAACTCTCGTCCAATTGGTACATATACTTTCGTCCAACTTTCGTCCAACTTTAAATTTCGTCCTGCTCCCGACCCGCCCGTCGGACCCGCCGGACCCGGCTTTGCAACACGCCCGTTTGAGCTCTGAGCGTACAGTTAATGCGAAATCTGCAGGTGGGAGGCCTCCGTTTTTGAATTCTCAGCTCCAGCTCCAGCGAACGCGCGGCGGCGCCAGAGCGCTTAGTTCCAGCGAACGCGCGGCGGCGCCAGAGCGCGATGGACGGCGGCACGTCATCGCGTCACAAAGCTTCAGCGCGTCGCAGCGAGTCACAGAAGCTGCGAGAGACGCTTCCCGCCGATCTGCCCGACGAGTGGCGGGCTGCGCTGCTGCATATCGCGGACCTTGCGATGCGAGGTTCAAGGTAGGACGATTACGATCGTAATTACTAAGTTAGGACGTCCTAGCTTTGATCCAGCTAGGGTTGGACGTCGTGATTATTCTATATAGCACTTAGAGTCTTTATATCGCACTTAGAGACCACCAATCTTAGACTGCAAATCGGCAGCACGGCAGCTCAGTGTTCTGAGCGCGGGCTCTCAACTTTCGAACAAGAGCGGGCGCAGCTGGAAGCCGACCGCAGGCTCGCAATTGAAGAACGTCAACACACTGAACAGCGCCTGAGAGATTTCGAGGAGGAGCGCCTGGCCTTGCTCGCAGAAAAAGATGCATTCGCTGCAGAAATGGATGCTCTGAGTCACACCTTGCAAACGGAGAGGATGCAGCTCGATGCAGAGAGGCGAATGTGGGAACGAGACAAGGAGGAGCTGAAGGCGGAGCTTGCAAAGTGATTTCCATTTCGATTCTGGGTTGTAAGAGTGCTCGCTGACATCCTTTATTCACTATGCAGGCAAACTGATGAGCTTCAGAGGCAACAGGCAAAGCTGGAGAACGAGCGAAATCAGAAAGCAGAGGAAGTTGAGGTTTTGCGGAAAAAATTCAGCCCTCTCAACAAAATTATTACGCTGGTATGGAAACTCAGAAACTTTTCCAGTTTCTTTCCAGATATTTTACTCAGAACGTGGGCGGGAAAATCTTTCAAGTGGGGAGCGAAACGTTGAAAGCCTCAGTCGATTCCATCTTCCCTGCGATTTTGAGTGGAGTGCGTTGCTCTTGCTTTGCCAAAACAAACAGTATGGCTCACTGTTTGCAGGGATACGACATCAAGAAAGATGAGAAGGGGTACACACCTTGTCGAATGCACATTGTGGCCACATTGATTGTACGCAGTGCCATCTTTTTAGACCGTGCACCAGATGCATTCCGCTTTGTCCTCTCATGGCTGCGCGATGGGCCAGCATGGCTGAACGAGGCGAAGGTAGCCGCCCTCCCAATTTGGCTGCGCTATGCCTAACTTGGGTGAAGCTGGATCGACGGGAACGAGCGGAAGCCATGCGAGAAGCCGATTATTTTCGGATGAGTGCTTTCCGCGAGCACCTGATGGCTCAGAGAAAGCAAGAGGAGCTGGATACCGTCATGAGACTGGACTCACTTAGCATTTCGGCAAGTGATAACTGGTAGGACGCCTCGTTGCTTTTCTCGGAGCCACCCCCCATTTTTCGCAGGTATATCGTCTCGGCAGCTTGGTTGAAGGCATGGCGAGCCTTTGTTCAATCTGATTTAAGCAGCCCGCCGCCTGGACCTGTCTCGAATGGGAGCTTGTTGGCACTCGATGGGAGCCCGCGTCCAAACTTGAAGAAGCACAAGCACTATAGAGGTACAATACATTGTGTGCATTGCACGCAATTATGTAGCTTACGATGCCCCAAGGTGTAAACCCACGCGTCTGGAGCTACTTGATCGAGATTTATGGCGGGGGGCCGCCAATTCCCCGCGCACAGCTTGATATCTATTCCAGCTACAGACCTGCGTTCAGCGTAGACAGAGCTAGCTAGCTGTGTACTACGCCTGTCTGGGCTACGCATAGGAAGGTGCGGCCCTCGCCGTTGCCGGCCCAGCCGTTCCCCCCCGGGGCCCGTAAGGGGAGTAACGCTCCACCCCCGCACAGCCTAAGCCGTGCGCGTGTCGTGTGCAGCATCGCGTCGTCGTTCTTGGGCGGTGGGAGTTCCTGCAGGCCCGGTGGGGCCGGGACCCGTCGGTAGCCTGCGGGGCCGAGGCGGCGCACGCGCGCGCGGAGGGGGGTCAGATCGAAATCGAAGCGCCCTGAAATCGAAATCGAAATCGAAGGCGCGCACTCGGGGAAAGCGCGCACTCGGGGAAAGCGCGAAAGCGCGAACCCTCCCTGGTCGATTCTGCAGGGCGGCGGAAGCGCGCAGAGGGGGGCTAGACAGCGCACGCGAAATCGGAGGCGGGGCGGGCACCCAGGGGTTTCAATCCACGCTCCGCGAGGGTAGATTGGCGGGCCTCCCAGTGCGAGTGCCTGCACGCGCGGGGTTGACCCGAGGGCATTCCAACGCGGGCGGCGCGCTGGGTCGGCGCGGACCTGGACGCGCTCGGCCTCGTCGGGGAGAAAGCCTGCCGCAATGCGCGCGCGCGCGGCGTCAAACCGAGAGGACGCGCCGGCGCGCCCGGCGGCCGCGCGCGGAGGCGCACCTGGGAGGCGTCACGAAAGTGGCGCGCTCCATGGAGCACCGGAAGGAAGGCGATCCGCTGCGTAAGCAACGGAAAGCTCAAGGAACAAAACGCCGCGCGGCGCGCGGGGCGCTCACAAGGGATCGCGCGGCAGCTCCGTCGGGCTTCTACATGCGCTGCGCAGAGGAAGCGCAGCTCTACGAGGAGGAGGAGCGGCCTGCGCACGCGAGCGCATGCCGGAGTCAGCGGGAAGGACAACTCGGGATGACAACTTGCCTGAAAAGCGTCGCCCGGCCGCGGGGGCGGCCGCCGCCGTTTGCTGATGACCTGCGCGCGCCCCGGTGAGCCGTCGTGCTGGAACTCGTCGACCTCGATCACAACGACGCGGTCGGGCATCGTGGCGAGGAAGGCGGTCAGGAACGCCATGGCCCATCAGCTCGGGGCTGCGCATGCGTCATACGTACGCGTCTACGCGCTGCGCGCGCGCAGGCGCACCATTCATCGCGCTGCAGCCTGCAGGGTCTCCGGGTCGAGCCAGTGCTATCGGGCGACGGCGCGCCCGTCCCGCTTGACCGTCGCGTGGGCGGGAAATGACTGCCGTCCGCGGCGGCGGCGGGGACCTGACCGCGCCGAACAGATGTTCGAATTCGGACCTGACCGAGCCGTGCTATTCCAACAGGCTTGAAGCATTATTTAAAACCGGTGAGCATGCTTTATACTCGTCCCGCTGCGCGCGCCGATGTTCCCCGCGTTCTGTTGGACGGCCACAACTCGACCGCTAGTACAGCATACATTGCAATTGAGACGCCGTGAGTCTCGGAGACGTACATTGGTGCCCGGGGGGCGACGAGGCAGCCATGCGCACTGGAACGGAACTGGACGCTCGAAGCTGCAAGTCTGGGCCTCATCGTCCCCGTAGTACGCGATGAAACGCGTGATGACCTGGCCCGCGGCGCCTTCGAATTCGGGGAAGCGCTGCGCCAGCCCCTGCACGCCGTGGGCATAACCCTGTCCCGGGAACCAGCAAATCGGGGTGCCACTCGGGCCGCAAAAGATCAAGGAGGCTCCGGGGGGAATTGCCCGGCGTTCAGAAGCCGCGTGCGGCGCCGCCCATGCCGCAGTGCCGCCATGGAGTTAGTTTGGTAGTTTGGTAGTTTGGTAGTTTGGAGTTAGTGTGCCCGGATACCTTGTCCCGCTCGAGACGAGGGGAAAAGGGCGAGGGGAAAGACATTAGAGGAGAGAGGAGAACGCGTTTTCGAGCATGGAGCCAGCGTGCGCATACAACGCCAGCGCTAGCGCTTATAATTACGCTCTGAGTCTAGCTAGCGCTCTCTCAGGGCTGCGAAAAGGCTGCGAGAATCGCAGCCGCAGCCGCAGCCAGGGCCGCAGCCAGGGCCGAGGCGAGGCGCAAGCGCTAGCAGGAGGCCGAGGATGCAGCCGAGGCGAGGCGCAAGTGGGAGGCCGGAGCCAAGCAGGAGGCGCAAGCAGGAGGCCGAGCATGCAGAGACCCGTCCCCCCTGCGCTTGCGCAGCGCACTGCGATCGGTATCTAGATGATCTACCGCATGTGTCTACCTCATCAGCGACGGTGCGCCTGTCCCGCTGGCCATCCCCGCGTGACCTTGTGGGCTTTGAGGAAGGAGAAAACATCGCCTCGAGACAAAACACCCCGAGAGAAGACATCTTGAAGTAGAGGACATCGCTTAGGCGAAGTAGGCGTTGAGGAACGCCAGCACATAACCCAGCACCCTGAGCTCGGCGCTGCGAGGCGAAGTAGGCGTTGAGGAACGCCAGCACATAACCCAGCACCCTGAGCTCGGCGCTGCGCACGCGTCATCATTCTCCGCGCTTCTCCGCGCTGCGCGCGCGCACGCGCACCACTCATCGCGCTGCAGGGTCTCGGGGTCGTGCCAGTGCTCCCGCACGAAGGCGCGCTTGTCCCGGCGCTTGCGCATCGCCTCGAGTGGAGAGATCTTGAGGAGAAGGCATCGCCTCGCGAGAGGAGAGATCTAGAGGAGACATCGCCTCGCGATCTCGATTCACGATTCACGATTCATGTGTCTACGGCTGAGCGCAAGATCAGCTCCGCGGGGGATGGGTCTACCGTAACTAAGCGAGCCCCGATGGATGTCCGGGACCCGGCGCATCACCCCTGGCCGCCCGCGCGCCTCGCGCTCCGCCGCTGCCCGCTCGCGCTCCGCCGCCGCCCGCTCGCGCTCCGCCGCCGCCGCCCGCTCGCGCTCGCGCGCGCGCTCGCGCTCCGCCGCCGCCGCCGCCGCCCGCTCGTGCTCGCGCGCGCGCTCCGCCACCGCCGCCCGCGCGGCGCCCACTCGCGCTCGCGCTCGCGCGCGCGCTCTGCCAACGCCGCCCGCGCGGCCGCCCACTCGCGCTCGCTCCGCCGCGGCGGGAAGGTTGGCCGCCACTTGGCGGGAAGAGCTTGCGGGAAGAGGTTGACAAGATCCTCGAGCTTCTCGGGCAGCGGCTCGTAGCCCTCGTAGCACAGCTTCACGAACTCGCACTCCGCGGGTGCGCCGTCTGCCACGACGCGCTCGAGAGCCCTGATGAGAGTCGCCGTGTCGGGGTGTTGGGCCTGCGAGTCGGGCGTTGCGAGTCGAATGAACTTTGTTGGCTTCCCGTAGACCTGCGCACACGCTCGCATCATGCTGCGCAGACTTCGAAGATCTGACCAACCTCGAGGATCTGCTCGTAGATCTTGAGCATCCGGGCGTCCTCCGCGGAGGGCCTGTAGCGGAGCATCCGGGCGTCCTCCGCGGACAAACGCGAAAGAAGCATGCACCCGGGCGCTTTCGATCTTTGCCGAACAGGTCCTTGTCGCCGTCCACAGGGCTGTCGTGCGCGATCCGCAGGACCTGCAGGACATGGCCGGCGCCGTGCGCGAGCGCCCAGCGGTGCGCCCACTCGTAAATCTCATGGCGCACAACGAGCTCGTCCGACGCGTCGCTGCCGGGCGGGGCCGACCGAGCGGGGAGGCCGGGCGCGGGCAAGAGACGATGCCCTGGGGGAAGGAGCGCGGCGAGCGCTTCCCTCCTCTGCTCGGGCCCCGCGCGCCCGAGCTTGATGTACTTGATGTCGACCTTAATCATTTTTTATTTGGTAATGGGCGAGAGATGGGAGTCCCGAGAGATGGGCGCGATGTTCATTTTTTCATGTGTCTACGGCTGAGCGCAAGATCAGCTCCGCGGGGGACGGGTCTACCGTAACTAAGCGAGCCCCGATGGGAGTCCCGGACCCGGCGCATCACCCCTGGCCGCCCGCGCGCCTCGCGCTCCGCCGCTGCCCGCTCGCGCTCCGCCGCCGCCCGCTCGCGCTCCGCCGCCGCCGCCCGCTCGCGCTCGCGCGCGCGCTCGCGCTCGCGCTCGCGCGCGCGCTCGCGCTCCGCCGCCGCCGCCCGCTCGCGCTCGCGCGCGCGCTCCGCCACCGCTGCCCGCGCGGCCGCCCACTCGCGCTCGCGCTCCTCCGCCGCCGCCCGCTCGCGCTCCGCCGCCCGCTCGCGCTCGCGCTCGCGCTCCGCCAACGCCGCCCGCTCGCGCTCCGCCGCCGACGCCAGCTGATCCCCCAGCTCCCGTTGCAGCTCAGCCGGCCCGCGCTTGAACTTTTGCCTCAGACGCTTCAGGCGCTCGGAGTCGATGAACTCCAGACCAGGAGGGAAGCGCTCCATATCGTTGTAGCCCAGCTCGAAGCGCCGCGGGACCTGGTCGTTGTCAGGGCGTTTCGCATGCGATCTCCTCCTCCCTTGCCGCCTCCTCTGCAAACAGGTAGCGTCCGAACGCTGCAAAACCGTTGAAGATCCCGTGCTGCAACTCGTCGACATCGAGCACAATGACACGGTCGGGCAAGACGATCAAGATGTCGGGCCGACGGAATCCGGGGACGTAGTGCGGAATCCCGGCGACCGTGCAGTCATACAAGACGAAGAACGGCTGGTCGGCGAGGACGAAGACGAAGAGCGACGAAGGCAGCGAGGCGAAGTAGGCGTTGAGGAACGCCAGCACATAACCCAGCACCCTGAGCTCGGCGCTGCGCACGCGTCATCATTCTCCGCGCTTCTCCGCGCTGCGCGCGCGCACGCGCACCACTCATCGCGCTGCAGGGTCTCGGGGTCGTGCCAGTGCTCCCGCACGAAGGCGCGCTTGTCCCGGCGCTTGCGCATCGCCTCGAGTGGAGAGATCTTGAGGAGAAGGCATCGCCTCGCGAGAGGAGAGAGCTCGAGGAGAAGGCATCGCCTCGCGAGGAGAAAAATAAATTTGGGGAGAAAAATTATTGGGGGGTGGGGTTTACAGAGGCTACGGCATATCGGGGGGTTAGTGCATAATCACTCGGAAATGGTGCGAGGGACCGCGACAGGGCGCGACAGGGCGCTCCTGCACAGCTGCGGAGCTCTGGATTAGCTGCATAGAGCCTGCAGATAGCTTTATGCGCGGTCGCGGGAGTCTCGATCAGTAGCATTGATCCGCGCATGCACAGGCTCGCGGACCAAAGAAGCACATGAAGCGCCTTGCGGCGCCCCGGCACTGGATGCTGGACAAGCTTGGCGGCGTCTACGTGCGCTGTCGCGCGCTCGAGCGCGGCACCGCCTCACTCGCGCCTGCAGGCCCCTCGCCCGTCCCCGGGCCCGCACAAGCTCCGCGAGAGCCTGCCGCTGATCATCCTGATCCGCAACCGGCTGAAGTACGCCCTCACCCGGCGGGAGGCGAACATGATCGTCCTCCAGCGGCTGGTCAAGGTCGACGGGAAGGTCCGCACTGACGCCCGCTACCCGGCCGGCTTCATGGGTGCGCCTCGCGATTGCAGCCGCGTGCATTGCGCACCCGCGTGCCCCGGGTCTGTCTGAGCCTTGCCGCAGACGTCGTCAGCATCGAGAAGACCAACGAGTTCTTCCGCCTGCTCTACGACGTGAAGGGGCGCTACGTCACCCACCGCATCACCCCGGAGGAGGCGAAGGTGCGGGGGCGCTGGCTTGCGCCGCGGCTGGACAGGAGTGGGCTGGCGAATCCGGCTTTCAGCCAGCGCGCTTGGAGCCTCTAGCTATGCAGTCCAGTTCGACGACGCATAGAAGGATCTTAGTTTCCTTTCCGCCGCGCTACGATCTCGTCCGCACCGCCTCCCGACGGCGCGTTCTGATGCGTCGTTTGCGCTCTCGCCGCAGTTCAAGCTTTGCTCCGTCCGCGCCGTGTCGGTCGGCCCTCGCTCTGTGCCCTTCATCGTCACTCACGACGGCCGCACCATCCGCTACCCGGACCCGGACGTGAAGGTACAATTGACCCGGCGCGTCTTCCGGACAGATCGGTGACCGACGCGGCGCAGGTTCACGACACCGTGAAGGTGGACATTGACACCGGCAAGATCGTCGACCACATCAAGTTCGACCACGACCAGGTGCGCTGTTTTGTTTTCTTCCACAGGCGCGTGTTGACGGCTTCCAAACAGCTCTGCATGGTCATTCGTGGCAAGAACGCTGGCCGCGTCGGCCTTATCGTCAACCGCGAGCGGTGCGTTCATTTTCTGCCGAGCGATCCCCGGTTGGCGTGACCGAGCCCCGCTTGTTAGCCACCTCGGGAGCTTCGACATTGTCCACGTCAAGGACGCGTCTGGCCACGCCTTCGCGACCCGCCTCGACAACGTCTTCGTTATCGGCAAGGGCAACAAGGTTAGCCCAAACTCGCCCGACCCTGCAAGTCGTCGCGCGCTCACGGCTTCGAACGCCAGCCGTCGATCTCCCTCCCCAAGGGCAAGGGCCTCAAGCTCTCCATCATCGAGGAGACTGCCCAGCGCACTGAGAAGGCGGCCAAGTAATGGGTCCATCGAGTGAGGGCCTCGCGGCAGCATCCAGATTCGAGCCATTGTTTCCGAGCACTCTCTGTGTATCCGAGAACAGAGAGATTTTCTTACAGTGCACGCTACGGCCGAGTATGTTGGCTGGACGAGCTCGGTTTCGGTGAGCTCGAGGCATCCTGCGAGCGCGCGCGCTCGCCGAGTCGATCTCGAGCTCCGCCCACGTGCAGGTGCTGCTGCACCGTGGCAATATAGTACTGCACATTGATAACACTGGCATACTAGCCGCGGACAACGCAGGCTAGAAGCGGCGGTGCTAACTACGGGGGCGAGAAGCCGCGGACGACGCAGGCAGGGCCCTCTGAAGGGGGGCGCGCAACTTCCCCCTGGGGTTCCTACAAACTACGATGGGGACGAGGGGGGGGGGCCTGCCGCCGCGTCGACGTCGGGGCCCGCAGGCGACGACGGAGGAGCTAGGCCCAGGGAGGAAGCGACGCCAGGGGCAAGCTCGGCGTCATCCACATCAATGATGACTTGGGGAGAGCCTGCATCATCGATAGCAGCATCGAAAACGGAGCCCGGTGCCGGGGCGCCGGCCGCCGCCGGGGCGTGCGCAGCTGCAGCCGGCGCCGGAGAGCGGGCAGCTGCAGCCGGCGCCGGAGAGCGGGGCGGCCCGAGCGGGGCGAGCCGCACGGGCTTCATCCTCCGCCCCGCGTCCACGCCGGAGAAGAAGCAGCCTTCCACAAAGCACAGCATTGCAGAGTGCTCCTGCAGCTGCGGAAGTAAACAAGTGTGCTCGTTTGGTGTTCGATTACAATTGACCCTTTGGTCTCCAGGTTGTTCATTCTGAAATTTCCTTTCCTGAAGGCCTCTACTTCCTCGACCCCATCTGTGCAGCTGTGGATGCGAAGCGTGTTAATCCGGTCCCTTCAAGTTGATTCTCTAGATGCATGCCTCTCTTCCTCACACCATTGCAGGTAGTGTGGCGGGAATGGGAAGCGTGCTATAAGAGTGACATACCCGCTTTAAACAACGCCTCAATCTGCCCGAAATGCATCTCTCAGAGAATAGACGGTCTGCTTCAAGAACGTCATCTCTGGGCCACATGCCTCAATTTTTAACCAGTGCGCCAGACATGCGGAGCGTAACAGGACTAGGTGCTCTGAGAATGCAACTACAGGAGGCACTTGGTGTCAGTCACACAGCATCGGAACCGGGATACTTGATACCTGCCAAGTATTTCCGAGGTTTGCTAACTCTCTCATTATCACGCCTCCGATAGATACTAAGATCTTAGCAGCTCTGAAGACAGCACGAAATCCCAAGATTCCGGCTGACATGAACGAGGGCTTGTTTTGCTTGTGTGAAAGAAAGGGCTTTCGGGAATCCCTACGACAAGCAACTGCCACGGTCACGATGGAGGTCATCTTACACTTCAAAAATCATGCATCTATCTTCTCATCGCAGTGCAGGCATGGTCACTCATCAAAAAAATATATCCACTTACAAGCGAGTTCTTCTGGCAAGTGCCAGGCTGTTTGACCTGTTCAGAGTGTGAACAGAGAACATCTGGGGAGCTTGACACTCGTCGAGAGATGAGGGCCATAGAGCGGGTAGGGCGCCTCTCGTAGGGCACCTTTTTGTTTACGGTCACATTGACGAATTTGCTTCGCAATCAGAGCTTTGTGGATCCTTTGTTCCGTGCTGTGTCTGCAGGGAAGGTCGTGCCACTTCGTCTGGAAGATGTGCGTGAAGACACAAGCTTTGTATTTTTCATGGCGAACACAAGCACAGATGAAAGCTGGGGATGAGCGTGAATTCAGGGTGCTCCCCACATCATGGCTCAGGGTCTGGGCGGTCTACATTCAGAATGCCCAGGTAGCAAGTTATGGTGTGGTATTGAAACGTGATTATTTACAATAGTGCACAGGCTGACGAGCCTGCTCCACTTACAATTGATGGTCTTCTTTGCGAACATGGACAATTGATGTACGATCTGAACTGGACTTGGCTAGCGCTGCGGCACATTTGGCACCCCCGAAGCGTTTGGCACTGTACCCCTCACATCAAAGCCCCAATCGAAGTCCCGTGGCGCGCAGCGCGCGGAGGTCGTTGACCTTGTAATTGAACCAATTGTCGATCTATAGCTAGTGTCTCAGCGCGGCGCCTCTCGACATCGCGTCACGGACGCGCGCCTCAGGGCCTGCCGCTTGCGCTTCTCATCTACGCTCGCCCGGACCTTGGCTCGAGCACATTCTCCTTCATTCTTTGCGAACACCAAGGAGCGCACAGTGGTCGCCTGGAGCTCGGCTCGTGCACGTTGCATCCGCGGCCACACAATGCTCCGTCAGCTCTACGAGTCCTCGTTACGCAAACTCTACGCCTGGATCCTCTCGTTGTTCTTCAAGACGGAGCTCGAGCTCTCGCTGATAGGTGTGACACCTTGCGTTAACAAAATGCGTTAACAAAATGCTTGCAAAAACCTTGCGTTAACAAAATGCTTGCAAAAAGGGTTGCAAAATGCTGGGAAAACGACATTGACACAGTGCGCACGTTTGGCGAGCTGTGGCGAATTTAATTTTTCCCTTGCACAGAGTCCTTGAGACGGGAAAGCCTACGGAAGATATGATTCCCACTGTCGGGTACACTCTATAATGTACTCTGCTCACGTTGCTTGATTTCGCCTCTATTTGCTCACAGGTTCAACATGAGAAAAGTGACGAAGGGAAAAGTGACCATCAAGCTTTGGGGTAAGCGATGCTTGGCGGCCAACCCCGATTTCGGTCGATGTGGGAGAGATCTTGGCCCCACCGACAGATCTTGGCGGCCAACCCCGATTTCGGTCGATGTGGGAACGGTACTGCAGGGTCAGCCGAATTCGATATCAATTTCAAAATGAAAGGCTCAGTGCGAAATCAGGGCGTGAACGCCATAGTCTACGTGGTCGACTCGGCAGATCCTGCTTCTTTGGAAGAATCAAAAGCCGAGCTGCTTGATCTGATCAGCAAGCCGGCCCTCCAAGACATTCCCCTCCTCGTTCTGGGCAACAAGAACGATTTGCGTACGATACTCCAAGCGCAATGATTCTTGAATCCGTGTCTTACTGTTGCACATGCAGCGGGTGCTATTTCAGCGGAGGGCCTGATCGAGAAGATGGGCCTCAAAAGCATTGGTGGCCGCGATGTCGCTTGTTACAGTATCTCAGCAAAGCATGCGGTCAACATTGAGCCCGTCCTTGACTGGTTAATCCAGCATGGCGGCCAGGGTAGGAGGTAGACTGGGTGTTTTTTGGTGAAATCAGACCATATGTGTGACTTGACCACATGTGTCAGTGTGACCTGCGTTCAGCGCAGACATCTGTGAACTACGTATACTGCCTGTCTGGGCTACACATAGGAAGGCCCGCGGCCTCGCCGTTTCCTGCCCCACCGTTCCTCGCAAGGGGAAGTAAGGGGAGCGCTCCACCCGTGCACGCGCATGTGCAGGTGCACGCGTAACCTTAGGACCTTCCAACCAGCCCCAGCAACGTTTTGTCCGACCCCAGACTCGCTAGCGCTGAGATCGTAATCGAAATCAAAGCTAAGATGTGCAAGTTATAATTAAACGTGACCTCGAGGCCGAACGAGCTGCTCACCCCCCCTAGGAGGTGAGACCTTGTTACAGTATATCGCATTTGGTGTAGGCCTAGGTGAACATGAGCCCGTAGGAGGTAGCATGCATTTGGACACGAACTAAAAACGCAAGTCTGCCCCGGTGGGCTACAAGTGTGGGATGTACACTGCCGCCGCCGCGGCCGCGAACCCAGCCCACCAGCAAGCTGGCCGGTGGGGCCCTGCGTGGCCCCCCTAAGCTTAAGGAGTGTAATGCGCCTCCCCGCGGAAACTCTGGCTAGCCAGAGCTACATGCATATGTGCCCGCACAGCATTGAGTGCGGCATTGCGTCTTGTGGTGGCCGGGGGTCGTCTCGAGGTGCACATGGCCACATCGTTGCGGCTGGGGCGACTCGGCGAAATTTAAGCTATTTATATTAGATGTCCAAATTCAATGTTTGGTCCAACCTCAGATGCTGATCGACTCGGCGAAATCTTAGCTAGGGCTAAGACGCCGAAAATTTGGTTCAACCTCAATCGCATTTGGACACGTACTAAAACGCAGGTCCGTGCTACAAGAGTGCCAGCGTGCGAGGGACACGGAATGCAAACGCGCTCGGTGGCCGTAGCGTACGCACGCATGTCGCACGGCCGCACCGATGGAGTGTTCATCGTCGCGTCCGTAGTCTAGATCTGGTGCGCGCGTCAGTGTGCTGTACAGCAACAGCAACGCGTATGGTAGTGTAAACTACCTCGACCTCAGGCGTATGTGGCTGGTCGGCGCTCAGCGGCTGCTAGCGCTGGTCTGTTGTTAGCCTAGTAGCGTGCAGGGGTTCGCATGAAGACTAGCCTGCACGACTTTCATTAATTTCGTCCAATTTTCGTCCAAATGGTACTTTCGTCCAACTTTCACTTTTTCGTCCAACCCCTGATCGTAATCGCAGATCAAGGGGACGCGTACGCGTACGTTATATTATTATTATCAGTGACGAGCTGCTCAACCCCGCCCCACCCTCCCCGATATCCCCCTGCTCAGTATCAGAGCGTAATACCGACATCTTCTTTATCTTACATATCCTTCTCCTATCTTCTCGACTTTAAAAAAGCGCTTGAACGGCTGCGAAGTTATTGCTTTCCCATCCACAGAGCGGCCCATCTCCTGTCACGTGTTAGCTGCTCTCACGCACACTGTTAAACAAAGTGCACTTTGGGGTCTTGATAGGTGGGCATGTCATTCAAAGTCTCTCTTGCGATCCGTCTTGAAGACCAATTTTTTTCAGCTGCTCATTTTCCGATGATCGACCGCGGCGCACCTTCTTAGCTCATCATTTCCCTCCAAAGCACCTTTGATGACGAAAGGCTTTATGAAGCGCAGCTGCGGGGGGGGGGGGGGGGGGGGGGTTCCGTTACATGCGCAAGGAGGCAGCGGGGTGAACCACAACGAACCCCACCGCGAGTATCTCCTTCGCTGCGGCTCTGTGAGCTCGAGAGGCGAGAAAGAATGTCAAAGCATTCTGCTGAAATGCTGACCCGTTAATAAATTTTCGGCTTTCAAGCCCCTGACTTTCGAGTCGAAGCGCTGGCCTCGATGATGCGGACGACTCAGTAGCCAGGCGCGCCGCCCTGCTCGGGAGAGACACCGAGCTCGCAATGGACTGCAGAGGGTTCCCATAAACTTCCTGCCACTCAGCGATCGTGGAGACCCTGCGCGATGCGGAAGCTAGATCGCCCATATTCTGGCCCGAGGCCCGAGGCACGAGTCTGCGCTGCGACTTGAAATCGTCATCGGAATCAGCCAACAGGTGTAGCTACCTGTAGCTACTGAAGCTTTGCTGTAGCTGAAGAGCAGGTCTCGAATCAGCGTTCTCCTCTGTTCACGTGAAACTACGCCCCCGGCGGGACTAAACTGAGTAGCTACTGCACTGAACAATACACGTATGCTAGGTGCGAGAGCTAGCCGTGTTAGCTAGAACCGAAAGCGGCATTCGAGAGCCTGTACCCCCCTGTGTCGGGGCTAAGAGGTGTGGGACGGCAGGTGCGGCATCGCGTCTTGGGGAGGCTAAGAGGGGAGGTGTGGGCTAAGAGGTATACTTTCCCCCCTCGAGGGAATTCGGGAATTCTCCCTTTCTCCTAGGTATATATATATATATATATATATATATATATATATATATATATACAAGACACCCGCTCACGCGGGGAAGGCCCCCCCCCTCCCCCCACCCCTTCCCACCCGTCCACATTCGTTCGATTAGTTTAGATCGAAGGGAAAGGACATTGCATTTGATTTAAATCAGTACACGAGCTCGAGGTAGATCTGTAAGTAGATCTGTTTCGCAATTTTCGTGGTGCTAGTTAGGGCTGCGGAGGCGAGAGGAGAAGGCCTAGGACATTGATTTTTCTTATATTGGGCGGTATTGTAATTGGGGTAGGAGATCTAGATTAATCAAGGCCTAGGCGAGAGTTTTGAGGAGAGATCATCGGATGTGCACATGCACTGAGAGGGCCGGGCTGGGGCGGGGTTCTCGTGGTCAGGCGCATGTACAGAGCCTCGGAGCCTGCGAATCGCTTAAATAGAATCTCGAATGCATAAAGTATTGATCTGCCGCAGTGCTGGCCTAGGGCTGCGGAGGCGAGGGCGGGCGGAAAGATATTGATGTGCAGCTGCATATGCATGCAGGTCTCTGCAGGATCGAATTTTTGGCGTCGGCTGAGTTTTCGTGCTCTGTCCCGGCCGCAGAGCTTGCGCAAAACTTTGTAAAGCTGTCAAATAAATATTTAAGCGAAGCGCATGCGTCAGGATGCGAGGGCGCGAGGACAGATGTTCAGGTCCGTGCAGGATCGAATTTTCGGGGACGGCTGGGTTCTCGCGGCCCGGCGCATCTAGAGAGCGAAGGGAATGCTTTCTCTATATCTCAAATGCATATACTATTGTTCCGCGCATGCGCCGCGGCGTGGGCGCGCGGAAAGTTCGATGGGAGAGTGCAGAATCGCATTTTTTGCTGCGCATGCAGTTTGCCTTCTCGTGCTTCGCTGGCGCTCGAAGGCGAATTTCGGGGCAACGCAGGCTTTTATAAGTCTATGCGCATCTATGCGCATTGCTCTCGTGCATTGTCGGACAGGGATCGGCTGGCCCATGCATGTGGATCAAATTTTCGAGTGACTCGGATCGATTCCGAAATTTCGGGGTGACTGCGAGCTTGAGTTCGACCTTTCCAGCGGTATGTTAGCGATATTTACCATGCGCTGCGTCGCTCGCAGTGCTCGCTGCGGCGCCGCATTGCGTCGCGGGGCGGCTGGAAAATTTTCCAGGGTCCCACCATCGTTGCCAGTCGTGGGTGGGAGGCGGTTCAAATACCCGCCTGAGAACTACCGATTTCGGTTGCGGTTTTAGCCTAGCGGTTAGGATTCTCGGTTCCTGACCCAAAAACCCGGGTTCGGGTCTGGGGGGAGGATTCCTTCCTGAGGGCACGCACGCGACACGGACAGGGCACCGATTGGTCACCGATAGCGGGTAACTGGACCGAGCGTGCGCTAGTGGTCGAGCCGGGTAGAAGGTATAACATATGATATACTAGAGGGGGAAGAAACGGCACGGACCAATCACCGAGCGGGCACCGATAGGGCACGGTGCTGGGACGGTGGGGGCGGAAGTTGAGGGGAGCAGTCGTAGTGGAATGCCGCCTGGAGTAATTCGTGCGGCGACCTGGGAAAAAATTATGGGGGGGGCCCAATATATATATATACAAGCACCCCGCTCACGCGGGAAGGCCCCCCCCCCCCCCCCCCCCCCCCCCCCCGCACCGTCCCTCCCGTCCGCCTCGTCCCCCGACTCCCCCGGGCCCCGCCTTCATGATCGCGCAAGAGCGAGAGGAGAAGGACATTGATTTTTCTTGAGAGCTAGATTGCATTGCCAGCTGCAGTGCGGGCGGTATCAGTATTGGGGTAGGAGATCTCAGAGTCTAGATTAATAACGGCCTTGCATGCATATGCACTAGAGGGCCGGAGCGGGGTTCTCGTTGTCATGCGCATGCGCAGAGCCTGCGATTCGCTTAAACAGAATTTCAAATGCATATAGTATCGATCTGCAGGGCTGTGGAGGCGAGGGCGCGCGGAAAGATATGCAGGTCTGTCCAGGATTGAAAGTTTGGCGTCGGCTGGATTCCCGTGCTCTTTCGCGCCGACGAGCTTGCGCAAAGCTTTGAAAAGCTTTGAAATGAATACTGTAGCGATAGGCATACGTGAGGATGCGAGGGCGCACGGAAAGATGTGCAGGTGCGTTCAGCATCGAATTTTCGGGGTCTTCTGGGCTCTCGCGGCCCGGCGCATCTGCAAAGCATGGGGAATGCTTGCTCTATATCTCAAATGCTTATCCTATTGCTCCGCGCACGCGCTGCGGCGTGGGCGCGCGGAAAGATCGATGGGAGAGTGCACAATCGCATTTTTCTGCAGTTCGCCTTCTCGTGCTGTGGCGGGGCTCGAAGGCGAATTTCGGGACGGCACACGCTCTATTTAGTCTATGCGCATCTATACGCATTGCTCTCGCGCGTTGGCGGACAGGAATCGGCTGGTCCATGCATTTGAATCAAGTTTTCGGGTGACTGATAGTGATTCCGAAATTTCGGGGTGACTGCGACCATGAATTCGACCCTTCCAGCGCTAGAATAGCGATCATGAGCATGCGCTGCGCCGCTTGCAGTGCTCGCTGCGGCGCCGCACTGTGTCGCGGGGCGGCTTGAAATTTTTCCAGGGTCCCACCTTCCTTCCGAGTCGTGGGTGGGAAGCGGTTCAAATACCCGGCTGAGAACTTCCGATTTCGGTTGCGGTTTTAGCCTAGCGGTTAGGATTCTCGGTTCCTGATCCGAAGACCCGGGCTCGATTTGGGGGAGGACGATTCCCTCCTAAGGGCACGCACAGGGCACGGACAGGGCACCGATTGGTCACCGATAGAATCGAAGGTGGATTTCGAGGGCTTAACCCGTGCGAAGTGGTCGAGGATATATGCATATGATTTGATTGAGGAGAAGGATAGGGCACCGACCAATCAGAATCTGACGCGGAGGGAATGTGGAGAGGATTTCGGAAATGACAAGCCTCGACGAATCGGGAGACTTGTGAGGCAGTGATGGAATTAATAATAACCCCCAAAATGGGACTTTATAAGAATCATTATTAATAGTTAATAATTAGTTACAAGATCCGTGCTCCTGCGGAGCACTAAGTACGGCGAAGCCTCGCGGCCGCCCTCGCGGCTGTCACAGTTGGCTCGCTGGCTACCGTATATATAGCTGGGCCGCCGGGCTGGCCCGTACGCCAGAGCCTCGGACGGCGCTCGAGAGCTGGCCCGGCTCCGGACAAATATTCTAGAAATGCCAGGCAAAAACGTAGTTAAAAAAATCGGGAGGAAGCGCGGGAGATGAGCGGGGGCGACGATGAGCGCAGTCGAGATCAGGGAGTGCCTCTACATTTCCACTGCTACATATACATATAC
The DNA here is from genome assembly GCA_004431415.1 of Cyanophora paradoxa. Classification (NCBI taxonomy): domain Eukaryota; class Glaucocystophyceae; order Cyanophorales; family Cyanophoraceae; genus Cyanophora; species Cyanophora paradoxa. The sequence goes on from QPMI01000625.1 coordinate 117,818, forward strand.
TTACATAGATATTCGCTCGAGTATGTTCCCTGGACTTTGTACGAGGTAGGCACCCACATATATTCGCTCGAGCGCGCTTTTGTGTCTCAAACTCAGCCCCGCCCAGTTGCATGGCCGGGCTTCAAAAGTTTCGCCGGCTTGGCACTGGGGCAATGGGCTGGCCCGCTATAGCCAGCTCGAGGGGGAGCTCGCTGGCCAGGGAGCAATGTAATGAGGAGAGCGAATATATAATGAACTGGGTTTGGTTGGTTCGATTGCGATTGCGATTTGGTTGGTTGGTTTGGTATAATGAATATATTTTATATTGCGCAATTGGGTTTGGTTCGACGCAAAGGGTTGCGAATATTCATGCTTGCTATATCTGCGCTAACTGAGGGCTAGCAAACTTGAATCTGCAAGGGCACGCTCGAAAGCTATTTACAAAGTTCGAGAGTATGAGCGGGCAGGCAGGTTGTATACACGACCAGGTCCCCTTCATGGCGCAACTCGTTCAGGGATCGGCGGGGAGAAACGGGGAGATCGGCGGGGGGCGGGGGCAGGGCGGGCGGGCGAGCTGACGAGGCTAGGGACGGTGGGAGACCTGAAGGGCGCCAGTCAGCGCGGAGCGCGGGCGGCGGGGGCGGCCCGGAAGGCTCACGGGGAAAACGACACGATGGAGGCGCCGGACGCCGGCCGCTTCGACTGACCAGCGCGGTGGCCTGCACAGAGATGGAGAGATCAGCGGGGGGCGGGAGGGGAGGGACGGCAAGCAAGCTGACGATGCTATTAACGATGGGTGGCCTGGAGGACGCCAGGCAGCGGGGGGTGGGTTGGACGAATATCTATCTAGGAACGCGGTGGTCATCGGCGGGCAGTCCGGCTGCATGTACATCCAGGTCCCGGTGATGGAGGGCGTTATTTTAGATCTGCACGAAAACACGTTAATTGCACTCATTATTGTAATAAACCATGTGCGTGAAGTAACGCACTCAACGCTTGTGTGCCGCCGCGGAAACCCGCTTCGGCATCGTGTCGACGAATCGCGTGTTCTTGAAATCGGCCTCCGCCTTCTCGAACTCGCGCTGGAACTGTTCGACTTGGCCCCAGTCGCCGGGCTCGCATTCCGTGGGGACGGCGTTGACGAGTCGCTGACCGTGCGGCGCGGTGCTGTCCTCGATCCAGCGCAGGTACTGGAGCTTGTGGCCCCACATTGTTGCGTGCATTGCCGGATCGTCTTGCCGGAGCCTCGCAAATTCTGCGCTCTCGGCCTTCTGGTCCTTGATGGCGGCTTGCAGGTCGGGGTTGACGTTTTGAATCACGTGCAGCAGCTCGTACCGTTGCAGGAGCGAGGCGTTCGCGATGAAGAAGTGCGCTCCCTCGCGCGGGCGGCTGAGCATGACGTACAGCTGCTGTCGGTGTGTGTAGTCCCTGCTGTTCATGCCCCGCACGTCGGCGATGGCGCGCTTCAGGGTGTGCCCTTGAGCCTTGTAGACCGTCGTGCCGTAGGCGACGCGGAACGGCGGTCCTATCCTGACGTTGTGCGTGCCTCCTGCCCCGCCAGCGATTTCGTCCTCGTGGTCTGCGCAACGTGACTGTAGTCAATCTCGAGAGGGAAGCGCGTGTGCATTCACGATCGTGCTGACGAATGCAGCGGCTCACCAGCATTTCTGGGCTCGACGTTGATTTCGACGGCGTCGACGATTCGACCGTCGGGGAGCTGGCAGCGTTCCGTGATTGCACGCCGGCCGACGCGGTCATCGTGGAAGTAGATGTAGTACGTCATGGGGGGCATGAGGTGCGGATGCGGGAGCTGCTCCACCTTCGCCTCTATGCTCTGTTTCTTCTGCCTCGTCGCTGCCGCTGCGGCCCGTACAATGTTGTCCTTGCTGACCTTTGGCTTGCTCTTCTTCCGGTCCGAAGGTCCTGGCTCGGGCTCGGGTTCAGGTTCGGGTTCCGGCTCGGGCTTGGGGCACGGTCCGCAGTGTCGAGCTCGTGCTGGACGAGATCCGGTGCAGCGTGTTCGAGCACGAGCGGCGTGTCCGGTGTGAACTCCGTCGCGTGCTGACTGATGTAGTCGGGCGTCTCCGTGTGGTCTCGCCATTTGTAACCGGCAAGCAGTCCGATGGCGCCGTTGACGAGGCCGTCGTCCGTGTCGCGGTTCTGTCTAAGCATGACCTTGATGCCCCCGTCACCATGACCTTGTGGGGATGCTTCCTTGCTCGTTCGTGCATGGGATCCTCTCGCCGTACGCGTCCACGCTCTCGCACTTCTTGATGTGCTCGCGCGGATGCGTGTCCTTGGCGACGATCTTGAGGACAGGGTCGCGGTACTGGGCGTGGTGCCGTCGGATCATCGCGTCGTTGTGCTGCTCTGCGAGCTTGTTCGTGAGGAACATGTGGTACGCTTCGTCCCACGTGGGGTCTTGGTTCTTGGTCAGCGTGTTGTGGATGGCATTCTCGTTGTCGTCGCCGAGATCGTTGTTGAGGTCCAGGCACCGGCGGAGAAGGTAGTGGTAGACGTCGTCGACGTGGTCCGGATCCCCGTCTCGAAACCAGTTGAGGATTTGGCCAAGTTCTGGATCCGCCAGGTGCCGCATCGACGAGGGCAGGACGTGAGCCGTGAAGTAGCTGAGGAAGGTGTGCAGGTTTGGGGTGTGCCACTTGACGTCATTCTGCATCGTAATGTCCTTCCGTGCCGGCAACAATGTCTCCCACAACGACTGCGACATGACCGGCGGCACCTGGGCCGCGTCCCCGTACGTGATGATTGCCAAGCCTCCGAATGGGTAGCGTTGCATCACCGGCGTCCTTCCGTCGGGTCCGACCTGGTACTGCGGAAGAGGTGGCGGTGCCAACCCAGTCTCCGGGTCGCCGACGGCTTCTCGTCCGCACATGGCGTCCTCCAGGGCCGTCTTGAACGAGTAGAAGATGTTCGTCCAGCAGGACATGATCTCGTCGATCTGCAGGACGTACGTCTTCTGCAGCTCGAGTCGCAGCTTGTCGATTGTGAAGCTGCTGTGCTTGATCTGGTCGCGCTTGCCGGAGAGGTGCGTCTGGAGGTGGAAGCGGGTGTGCATGGTGCCCCACCTGCGTTGAAGCCTGCGGAACCGAACGGTGCTGCAACGGTGCAGCGGCCGTGAGGGAGGGCCTCCTGTCCCGCATCACCAACATTGTACTGGTTCGCAGCGTGTTCGATGCAGCGGAGTAGGACGGTCTTTCCGCACCCCGCTCCTCCTGTGACGAAGAAGCGCGGCCCCGCAGGCATGTACCAGCACTTGAGAATCTCCGGCACGTCTTGGCCGCCCTCCGCATCGCGCCTGTATCGCATAGCTCTTGCCTTCAGCGCTTCCGCTTTGCGTCTGAGCTGGAAGTATTTCACCATCTTGTCGTAGATTTCGCGTTGCTCGGGCTTCAGGTCGTCGGGCGACACGAGTGGAGCTCGGGATGACGGTGGGGCTGCCTGAACGGACGGTCCGCGGGTCCCCGCTTCAGCGGAGGGTGGAATGACACCATGCGCTCGTAGGACCGCCTGTTCGGTTTCAACGGATGCAGGCTGAAACGATGGCGCGGGGAGTCCCGCTCCCAAGCTGCTCGCTGCGTTTCTGATGGTGCCGGGCTCCGCGTGTTCCGTCACGATTGCGCCCGTCGCCGTCATGTTTGGAATGTCGGTGATCCGGCTGATGATCTCTTCCATGCGCACGCGGATGTTGTCGCTTGCAGCCGAGGCGTGGCGCGTGATTGTTGCCTTCCGTGCTTTTGTCATCGCCGCCGCAAGGATGGCGTCGGTGACTTCCGCACGAGCCGGCATGTCGAGCAGGTCCGTCCACTCGTTGCGGAACGGGTGGTAGAAGAGGAGCGGCGCGTACTTGGCAACTTGGCCGGAGTGGACGTTGAACGGCATCACAACTGGCATGGGTTGCCGTCGCATCCGTAGCTGTTTCTTGCCGCTCGCGGTGTTGAAGCACGGCGTGCACCTCTCTCCGTCCGGGATCACGAGCGGCGGCGTCTTCTGTAGCTGTCGCCACTCTTCGTCCGACAGAGCGTCTTCACGCAGCCATCGCTGCCAGAGCGGGTCCAATACCCACGTCTTGGCCTGCCGTGCCTTCTCCTCGCGGTGCTCGCGTTCGATCTGGCGCTGAGGGTACTCCGGGGCGTCTGAGTCAGGATGGTCGTCGTCGTCATCCTCGTCATCCTCCGGCTCGTCGCCACTGTGTTGCGAGTCGGTGTGATGCGATTCGGTTCGTCCTGTCTCCAACGTGGCTGGTGCCAAGGGAGACATGTCGATCTTGTCGCCTGGAATCCCGTCTTTCTTGGCGACGACAGCAAACCATTGCAGAAACTTGTACAGCGGCATCACGTTCCAGAAGTGGTCGTCAGGCCTCTCCATGTACCAGTCGATGTCGTTGTTGACGAATATTTTCGTCTCGCCAGGATTGCGGTTGCGGATCGGTCGCATGAAGCCGCGCTGGTACGAACGTCTTGTCCGCTTGTCCGGAGGGATGCACGGTACGGTGCGGGCGTGAAACGACGAGTGCCAGATGGGGTAGTTGAGCATATGGAAAGCTGCCTCCGGCCTGCGAGTTCGCGGTGGGAGAGCGACTTCCGAATCGCTTTCGCCATCGCGCTCCGTAGGGTGCCTCCCTTCTCGGCCGCCTTTGCGAGCGCAGCGTATATGCTCTCCAATGCCTGCGGTTCGACCTGCGGGCGCACAATGAGTTTCAGTACGTTCTACGTCTGTCCAGGGACGCGTGAGCACGGCCGTACCTTCAGTGCGTACTTGAACATGTACGCTCCCATCGCTTCGAAGTCCGCGACGAGATCGAAGAAGAGGTTGGAGTGCGCAATGCGGGACAGCCACTCGTTGAACAGCGCCACAAACAAGTCTTCTACTGTGCGTCGCATCGGCACCAGTAGCCTGTCGCCCCGTTGCGCGTTCTTGAGTTCTGGCGTCGACCTGTGCGTTTGTATTCGTCAGGAATCGTTCCGGGGCACGTCATCGCAGAACTTGAGCACGCACATGAGTCTCGCGTATCGGACGCGCGCCCTGGCAGTCCGAAGCGGCACCACTTCCTCGCCCTCCACCAGGCGTTGTTCAGCTTCTTGACGAGGTCGGCAAGTTCCTGGGCGTCCTTGTCGGAAGCACCGTGGATGGGCTGGCATCCTTCGAGCAACGGGTTCGTGTACTCCTGAGTCGGCTTGAACTGCGCTGCAGCGGCGAAGAGCTCTTCGTGACGCTTGCGCGTGGAAGATGAATAGTGCTGTGCCTGCTTGGCCTTCGTCATGCGGCACGTGCCGCTGTGTCGGTGAATGTTGAACGTGAGGATGACCTTCCGGAGAAACGCGGTCGCCCAATCATGACGAAGGGCATCGGGCACGTGAAGGTTGTCCTCGACGGCTGGGTCGTCGGGCTTCGGAGGTCGAGGGATCTCCGCCTTGACGATGCTGTCAAAGAATTCGAGGTACTCTTTCATGTGCTGCTTCTCGCACGTGTCGTACATAGGCATGCCTTCGCACCAGCCGATGAGGTGCCCATGCAACGTCCGCCGCTGCTGCTCGCCGTGACGGATGAAATGACCTGTCATCTTGTAACCGCCGAACATCGCCCTCGCGCCTTCGGAGTACATCAGCTTGATCAACGCGTTCCAGCGCCGCTGATAGTGACGGACAACGATTCCGGACTCCGAGTTCAGGATCGTGTCCTTCTCGTTTGCGCTTAGCGCATCGATTGCGGCCTGGTTGTGGAACCTCTCGCGGTCGATGGCTCTGTACAGACTCGCGTCACCGTGATCGTTGAAGCTCATAGTGTACCATATCTGCGGCGGGCCGTACGTCTGTGCGGCAGCAATGAGCTGGCCGTGACCGGTCTCGAGATGCTGGTGCGATCCCGGCACCTGGAGATGGGCGCGTTACGCAATAATGTGCAAATTGTTGTCAAGGGTGTGCTGCGGACTCACCGCATTCAGCGTCGCGCGGACGAGGTGGCGCTTAACAAGTCTACGGTAACGCTGGGTCATCGACGGCGGTGGTGAGGTGGTCCATGACGTGCGCGGCCGTCACCGGGTGACCGGCCGCCTCCAACTTGTCGAGCTCGAGACTCTGAATTGCACAGTTGCTCTTCTGGTAAGCCTTGAGGTTGAGATAATCCGTCGCCTGGACGAAGAAGAATCCGATGTCGGCGACAAGGGCGCGTGCCTTGTCGGACAGCAGGAACCACTTGTTGTACTTGCTGATCGACAGCGTACTTTGCGTTGATCGAGAGGGTCTGCAGGGTCGCCTATCCGTCCGTGCGGCCTGTGTTCAGAAAGGGTCAATGTCGGTCTGCACGAAATCACAAATCGACGGCGGTGCCGGTGCACTGTGCTCACCGTCTGGAAACGCAAATGGAAATGGGGCTGTGCAGTACTCTGCACCCTTGCTGAAATTTAAGTGGACGCGATCGAGGATTGGCAACGTGCGAGTACGTTCGGCAACATCTTCGCCGAACGCCGTGGCAACGTCGATGAGCCTGTGGTGATACTCGGACTGCACGACTGCGGGCGTCGCCGGCTGTTGAGGCATGTCGAATCCGGTGGGGTCGCTGTACACTGCGGCCTCTGTATCGACGTCGTGCGCCGTAGCACGTGCAAGCTGCACGAACTCGTCCACGTCCTTGTTGTTGATCTGCGCGAGCTTGTCGAGGTCGACGAGATCGGAGGGGCGCGTCTGGGCGCGTCCTCGGCTTCGTCCTCGGATCCGGTGTCGCGTGTCGACCTTGCTGTTGACGCGTCACGTGTCGGCCCGACCTCCGGCTCTGCTGTTGGCAGAGGAGGGCGTGCTGACATTGCGAGCTTCAAGGACGACTCCATGAATTGCTTCAACACGGGATCTCCTACGTCGGTCAACAGGCGACGGGCTCCGGAACTGGCGATTTCGTATCCAACGTCGTCGTGCACTTCGGGTTCTTCCGAAACTTCCGCCTCCTCGTCGCTGATTGCTGGCTCGGTTCCCGTCGCCGCGTGCGGTACCGCTGTCAGGTCCACCGACTCGCCGGTTCCGGGTACGTGGGGCTGGCGTCCGCGCTTGCGGGCGACTCGCGCGGTGCGGGGTGCGGTCGCGCAGCTCTTCCTCCGCAAGTTCTTGCTTCCACGTCGTCTCTTTGGCAGTGACCTCGTCCCAGTAGGCGTCGTCGAGCTTGTCGAATCCGCATTTCTGGTACCACTTGTTGCCGGCCGCGACGAGCAGCTTCATGACGCTTCTCACCTTGGAAGTGCTGAACTCCAGTAGTTCGTGAACCTGCGGTCGTGCCCGGGCGCCGTCGGTTTCTCCATGTTCACGTACATCATCGCGTCTCGCGGCGCGAGGGGCTTCATCGATTCGACGAGCTCGGCGGGCTGCGAGTAAACCATGGTGACCTTCGGTGCGCGGCCTGCTGCCGACCGATGCGCGTGGTTGCGATGTTCACGAACGACACGGCCGGACTGCATACGACAGCCTCTGGAAACGTGAGGCCTGCTGCCTCCCTGGCGAGGTCTTCCGACGGCGGTGTCGGTGGATGCCGTTCTGTGCGGGGATGGTCAATGACCATACTGGAGACCGGTAGAGACACACTCGGACCTCTTTTGAAAGCCCGCAGATATCGACACCTTGCTCTGCGCGGTGTCTGTGGCACATTGCGCAGAGCAACGGTTTCCGCGGTTTTGACGTTCCGGTTTCCAGCTTGTGCATGTAATCCTCCGTCTCCTGAATGCGCCGTATCGCGGCGTCGTCGATCCCGTGGGGCTTCAATATGTTGAGGTGCGTCTCGGGTGGAGATCGTCGATGTAGTCCCGGACGCCGCAGCAATCACACGGCACCATCGGCTGGTACAGAGCTGCGGACAGCATTACTGGCGAAATGCACATAACCGAACTGAAATTCACATACTGTACAGCATGTCGATGATAGCGTCCTTGAGCGCCTCAAGAAACTGCGGAAATTTACTCCGCTTTTTTGCGATTGCGTCAATTACGTCGTGCAGTAGCTCATTCGGGTGCTCGTAGTCGCTGATCCACGTGTTTACGCATTTCAGTTTGAACGCGAGAGAGCGTTCATTTTGGCCGAACGGATAGCTGCACGTCTGTCGCGACCCGCATCACTGTGTAATGGTTTGGTATTCTTCTCGTCCTGGTATCGCCGCGCACGACGATCATGTTCTTGTGACCGTTGGCCGTGTGTATGCTTTGCACGTGCCTCTGCATCTGCGTCTGCATGTCCTGTCTGTTCAAGTGGACGCCGAGATGCAGACGGTCTTGCAGGTAAATGTTCGCGTCGTACAGCGGTGTGCTCGTAACAATTACACGGATCAGTATCTGCTATAGGTCGCAGGTCCGTTCTCCATGGAGAAATGTAGGTCGAGGAGGAATAAAAACCGGTATGGTGCCGAGCCATTCGTGATCGGCAGGAAGAGGACGTGCCGGACGTCCAGCAGGGACACCTTGAATTGTGCCTGGAGCGAAGCGGGTACTATCTGTGAAATTCTCGTCGAGAGGAAGCGCTTCACGTCCAGATGCATGTACTATGCACATGGACAAGGTATGAAGTGTAGCACGCACAGTTCGACTGCCAATTGTGAATTGTGAACCGACATGTGGCCAGTTACGTTGGATAATAAGTGATGCACCGGGGCTGTGACAGCGGGCTGGCCAGGTGGATATTCTTTACGAGGTGCTAGGAGTTCGGACGGTAATTGCCACGGAATAGACGATTGCAATGCTGAAGTTGTTGTCACCGTCGGTTTACACATGTGCACATGTACGTCGACGACTGTGAACGTCGTTATTGACGTTCGTTGAAGGTGCCAGACTGCCGCAAAAGGCGCCCCATGGACGGCTGCAAGCGCCATTACAGTTGCACCTCCTGCTAGTCCGGTTACCGTTGCACAGTGCGAGTAACGCAAATGAGACGGTATGTTGAGGAGTTCGAGAGTCTGCGTTATCGTGCCGGCTGATATTACAGATGGAAGCACGTGACGGAGTTTCTGCAGCGAAATCGCTGTTGACGCGCCTGATTTTCTGTGAGTGATGCGTATGCAATGACAATTATAGGCAGGCAAGACGAAACTGACCTTCATGTGATGGTGACGCTTTAAGTATACGATGAAAGCAGAGCACGTCGGACGCAATGTAATAACCGTTTTTCAGCGGTGCTAGCACGAGAGACTGCGTGAATAATCGTGCCGTTGCAGCTGATTGTCCCATCCAGCCGGTAACGGTTACATTGATGCTGTGCGCGCGTCCCTCATGTGCTGTCACCGCTGCGACACGCGCCCACGCACGATCCAAGCGCAATCGAGCGATACGTTTCTCAATTGCCTGCAAGACATGATGTTTGACTTCCGAAACGAATGAGTTCTATCTGAAAAGGATGACCTGAATTCCGATAGCGTATGCGCTCCGATGGGATCGTTCATCATTGATCCACATGTGGACACTGGCGTCGCGTAACACCTATATAATTGATGCGGTTGAGAGAGCAGAAGTTGATAGTACTGCTTCACAAATGCTGATGCTGTGCTATCAATTGATTTATGCGTCGCGAGTGCAGATCTGGACAAATGAGAAATGGGGCTTGATTCTGCGCCCTCATGGGCTGTTGAATTTCGAGTGCAAGCTCGACATTGAGTTCAGGTCCGCAGAGATCCACTGCAGTGGAGTTCCATTTCCATTCGCGGCACACAACATTGCCGACTATTCCGGGACGTGGTATCGGCAGGCTGCGTGGAAGGTGAGCACATGTCTATGAATCTATGATGACCTGCGTTACGCTTACAGGTTCACGCAAAGCTCGTGACTGTGCCGCCTGGCTTACATGTCGTACTGGCATTGCCTCTGAGTCACTGGCATGTTCGCGATTGACTGTTTCGAGAATTATCTCAATGACGGGGTGCAAATTTGAAAAATATTTTTGTACCTGCTCTCTTTGCTCTGCTGCGCTGCACACGGGCAGCATTTGATGTAACAGATGTAGGGATGCGGCAGCAACGTTGACTTTGATGGTTGTTCGCGTTCTAAAACCGAGTTAAGAGTATAGAGTTATGCAATTAACTTACATAATATGTATACCCTTTTCTGTTGCAGGAACCCTCGGAATTGTCATGTCTTCACGCGTAGATCGATTTTCAATGTCTACATTTCTCGATCAATGTGAACACGCGGTGGTGATAGAGTGCGTGCACGACGTCTGCGTGCCATCAAATCTGCGTCATGTTCCGATGGTTCTTCTGCATTGGCTCCGGTCTGCGATCATCTCTGACTGGCTCCGTGATGGCCATGGGATGGGCACGGTTCGACACATGCGCTTGTAAATTTTCAGTAATTTGTGCTCGTGGTTATTTAGAAGAATTTCAATGCGCACTTGCAGAGGTGGAATTATGACCATATAGACGAAGAGACAGAGCAACAATATTCCGACTGCAGCCGGTAATGTCCAGTGAGGTGCTGGGTCTGGATATGCTCAACATACGGCGCATCCGCAGGAGGGCAAATGCAAGATTTTCTGATTCCCTGACAGCGTCAATGTAATCCATATGCCAGTAATGGATGGAGAAAATAACAGAGCTGCTGTACACCGCACTGGAAATTGTGACAACGACGCAAGATTCGTTATTTACAATCGCGTTGTTAGACTGCAGATATATGCGTACATATTGACATCCGCGATCGCATTGTTTAATCATGTGCAGTATCGTTCATGACGACGGGCGTTTATAATTACGGCACGCAATTCTGGAGTAAATACGTCTCAGACAGCGTTTATGAATGTCCGTATTACCGCTTTTATATTCTTACCTCGATAAAGACGGTTTCTTTTGCGGACGTGACGAATACATGTCGAGTAAAAGTGTCAATGCAAGTCCCAAATCTGCGTCTGTCGCCACGGAAATAGTGCCGGTGTCTGATAAGACAAACGAATCGGTTTCTTGAGATGCCATTGCAGTATCGCTTGAACAGCATGATACCAATTCCTGCACTGACGTCTGTAACGTAATCATGTTCATAAATGCGAGATTAAATGCCTGATATAATTGTTGTGCAGGTGATAATGAACGGAGAGTTGCATATAATCGAGACGTGAATTATGGTTGTTATTGCGGTTGCATATACTGGAATTCCCGATAGTTGTCCGTTTCCATCATCGTGCGGAATTTGGGAAGTGAAAATGAGAAGCGATGTATTCTTCGCAGTTCTCTTTTTTTTCAAAGCTATGCAACTGCCTCTGTTGCAAATATTTATGTATTCGAGTTCAAGACTGCCAATATCAGTCGCTAAATCCGCGTACCAAGAACTGCAAATATCAGAATAACCAGTTCGGTACCGTACAGAAATTGTAGAGATGAGTGCCCATTAAGTTCATGTCTGTGATCGACTGGGTTCAAAAACCGTATTGCGAGTAATGTATGCGGGTATTATAATTATACGGCACTTTCTACCATGCCGTGCAGCATCAATACCCGCGAGGCTCACCTTTTAGCACGTTCAATCCACTCGCGGATGACGACAGGGAGAGAGGAATTGCTGATGCGGCGCATGAAGTCTCCGATGCGCGTGGTCCGAGCCGCACGACAGCCGCTGCGGCTGCGGAGTTGCATTTAACGCCCAGCATGTGATGCATTTCGAGCCAGGTTGATCGCCTGCTCGCATGCGGCGCGGCGTGGGCGCGCGGAAAGATGTCCGGGTCGGTACAGGAGCGGGTTTATTATAATTATACGGCACTTTCTACCATGCCGTGCAGCATCAATACCCGCGAGGCTGACCTTTTAGCACGTTCGATCGACTCGCGGATGACGACAGGGAGAGAGGAATTGCTGATGCGGCGCATGAAGTCTCCGATGGGCCTCGTCGGAGCCCCACGACAGCCGCTGCGGCAGTTGGATTTAACGCCCAGCATGTGACGCATTTCGAGCCAGGTTTATCGCCTGCTGCAGTCGCGGACGAGGACACGCAGGGGGAGACGGGCGGTGCGGTGCTTGTATCTGCTGTCGGTGGTGTTCGGCGAGGTGGCAGGCACGGGCCCGCATCTTAAATAGCAGCAATCCTCACCTTCTAGCAGACTCCATGCACGGGCAGAGCGCGACAGTGAGCATGAGACGGGGCAGTGGTGCACGTCTGTTGCGGCGCTGGCATGTCGTTCCGGCGTACTTGCTGCGGCGCCACCTGCAGCCACGGATGACGAGAGGCAGCACGGCA